>CAXHTJ010001023.1:0-89207 GCA_964019445.1 Populus tremula
TGTTTTGTCCTCCTGTTGAGATTGTGTTTGGGAAGAAAGCTTTTGGTCTGTGCTTTTCAATCGGGGTTCTGTTTCTCCCCCCTTTGTGTTCTGGGTTGCTCTCTGTTATTTGCCCCCCTGTTTATGCTGGGTTTTTCCCCCTGTTTATGCTGGGTTCTTCTTCCATCACTATTGCGTCTCCCCCCGTCTTTTCTGTGAATTCGTGCTTTTTCACTCTGTATTTCTGCTCTGTTTGTTTTAGCTCTGGATTTTTGCTTTGATTTCTTCCCCCTTTAAGCTGTTAATTGTCGGCTATTTATAGGGACCAATCCTCCTCTCCCTCACCCTCACGTCTCTCCTCCTGATAAGCACGACTGAAGGAGACGGTTTCCATTAAGACTCGGACGCGAAGTGTAATCCTTATCTCGCCGGGTTGTGATTATCATGAAGATAAATACTGCTTTTCTGTGTTTTGAAAGGACTAGGATGCTGGTGTTTCACACTTCTGTTTCCTTCTTTGCAGGCGGGCGTTCGGTGCTTTGGAGATGAAGATGACGGACAACACCTGATTGAAACGGTGCTGTTTTGGGGCTGAGAATGGTTATTTCCAATCTGGTCCTTTAAGTTTCTAAATCCTTGCATTCAAACCCTGATCTTTTAATTTTCAAGATTTACCCTCCTTAAAATTAATTTAAAAATAAGTGGGTCAAAATGGGGTTACAACAATAATACGACATTAATTATAAAGGTTTCTCTAAAAAAAATGATTTTCATGTTAGAAAAATAGCACTTAATCAATGCATTTTCTTCTTCCTTCTTTTATATATATATATCAGATATTTTTTTCTTGCACCAAATTCATTTTGATGGGATAGAGATTGATACAGAAACTCAAATGTTCGGACAAATAACTTCCCCAGTATATGAAGAAAAAAAAAAAAGCAAAGTAGCTTACACTACACACTACAAGCCGGAGGAACACCCCATTCCACAAGCTTGAATAAAAACATTAACAGACTAACGAAAATAATTGTGGGGCCCAAGATCAAATCAATTACTCAAACATTAATCCCAATTTATTTTAATTTTGTTAAATTTTCATGTTAAAGAGTTTATATTAAAAAATAATTTTTAATATTAAAAGTAAGCTAGCAGGGTTTGTTTTTTATTTGACTTTAAATATGTCTATTAAACATGTTTTAGATAATGTTTTCATCAAATAATTTAATATTACAGGATTACGTTTAGTTAATCAAGTAATTTAACATATAGATATATTTAACATAAAACTTTTATTTTTGGCAAGCCATTGATATTGTCTTTTGTTTTCAATTTTATTGGCCCACACGGTGTCTTTATCGGTCATCTCTGCCCTTAACTTTTTTCATTCAAACACATCAATGATATTTTAATCAATGCATTTTCTTATTTGGCAGTTATATAAATATATTTATAAAAAAGAAAATGAATTTATTTTGAATGGATTAATATCATTCAGATTAAGAATATTCAAACAATAATTAATGTGGAAGTAAATCAGCCTAACATATATTTCTTTCTGAAATTGATGATGTTGATAATATATTGGGAATCTTGACCGACTTCACAAGTCTACGGAAAAAAAGAAGTGCAAGTGGATGATGAAGATATCGACAAATTACTTCATTCCATGAAAAAAGTTGAGGAAGAAATTTTTTGATTCCAAAAGATCAAATCAATTGCTCAGAACACATGACTTTTCACATCTATATATGAAGAAAAAGCAAAGTAGTTTACGCAACAAGTTGGAGGACCTCCTATTTAATTACTACTATTTAGTCCCCACATGTTGGTGTGTTTGGAGTTGTGGTGAAATCTACTTTTTATTAAAAAAAAATTTTGTTTTTATTTTTTTGATTTTTTAAATCATTTTGATATTTTAATGTTAATAATAATAATAATAATAATATAAAAAAAGGAACAGAGATAAAATTAAAAACCAATCACAAACGACTTCACGGGTCTACGAAGAAGAAAAAGCAAAGTATCTTACACAACAAGTTGGAGAAACAACCCATTTCACAAGCTTGAAAAAAAAAGACTATAACAAATAATAGACTAATGAAAATGATTGTAGGGCCAAGATCAAATCAACTGCTCAAACAGGGAATCACAATTTATTTTTAATTATGTTAAAGAATTTATGTTGAAAAATATGTAGTCCTTATGTTCAAAAGCTTTTTCAAACTAGGTACCTAGATAAATGTTGACTAATGCAAAGTGAAGAATAAAGGGTTTATTATAAATTAAAAATTTTAAAAATCAAGAACATTGTAAATATAAAAAACTTCTAAAATACTCAATTTTATTTTGCTCTTATTTTATTTGTTAAAAGGTTATTATAAATCTTTATATAAAAAATAAACTAGAAAACCATAATAATACTAAATAGAAAAAAATAAATTAGAAAAGGAAAAAAACTATAAAAGCATCATATGAATAAAAAATAAAATTAACAAAGTAAAATATCTATTTTTCTAAAAACATTTCCTACATCAAATGTTTCTTTCTTTCGGTTTCTTCTTCTTCTTCTTCTTTGAAATTAACTTGCCAACTATAATTATTAAATCCAACTTCAGCTAGTGGTTTAACTCTTAAAATAATTTGGACTAATTTTGACATTGATATAACCAAACTCAGGGGATTTTCAAATTGATATCCAACTCAATACATATATTTATATTCAAAATCCAAATTAATGTATTGTAAACTCTCTCTCTTATTGTACATTCTTTTATACGCTATTTATTTTATTAGTTACATTTTTACTTGCTATTTGTTTATTGATATGATATTTAATTTCAAAAAAAAATCCACTAAACAAAATCCTAGCCATTAATTAACTTGAAATGTTATGTCAAGATTTAACTAGTGTTATGTAACTAGGCCGGTATGCTCGATACGTGGGTAAAGGAGTTTTCATCTCTTTTACTTATGTTCATAACAATTTCAAGGGTAGGAAAAAATCTAAAGAAGTTTAAGATTTTATCTTGAAAGTGGAGTTCAAGGATAACTTTATGGAGGGAGGGAGGGGTAAAAAAATGATTTATCTATATAATCATAATTAAGATTTTAGAAGTAGAAAATAATGTCAATTATAATACGACATTAATTATAAAGGTTTCTCTAAAAAAGAATGATTTTCATGTTAGAAAAATAGCACTTAATCAATGCATTTTCTTCTTCCTTCTTTTATATATATATATCAGATATTTTTTTCTTGCACCAAATTCATTTTGATGGGATAGAGATTGATATAGAAAATCAAATGTTCGGACAAATAACTTCTCCAGTCTATGAAGAAAAAAGAAGAAGCAAAGTAGCTTACACTACACACTACAAGCTGGAGGAACACCCCATCCCACAAGCTTGAAGAAAAACATTAATAGACTAATGAAAATAATTGTGGGGCCCAAGATCAAATCAATTACTCAAACATTAATCCCAATTTATTTTAATTTTGTTAAATTTTCATGTTAAAGAGTTTATATTAAAAAATAATTTTTAATATTAAAAGTAAGCTAGCAGGGTTTGTTTTTTATTTGACTTTAAATATGTCTATTAAACATGTTTTAGATAATGTTTTCATCAAATAATTTAATATTACAGGATTACGTTTAGTTAATCAAGTAATTTAACATATAGATATATTTAACATAAAACTTTTATTTTGGCAAGCCATTGATATTGTCTTTTGTTTTCAATTTTATTGGCCCACACGGTGTCTTTATCGGTCATCTCTGCCCTTAACTTTTTTCATTCAAACACATCAATGATATTTTAATCAATGCATTTTCTTATTTGGTAGTTATATAAATATATTTATAAAAAAGAAAATGAATTTATTTTGAATGGATTAATATCATTCAGATTAAGAATATTCAAACAATAATTAATGTGGAAGTAAATCAGCCTAACATATATTTCTTTCTGAAATTGATGATGTTGATAATATATTGGGAATCTTGACCGACTTCACAAGTCTACGGAAAAAAAGAAGTGCAAGTGGATGATGAAGAAATCGACAAATTACTTCATTCCATGAAAAAAATTGAGGAAGAAATTTTTTGATTCCAAAAGATCAAATCAATTGCTCAGAACACATGACTTTTCATGTCTATATATGAAGAAAAAGCAAAGTAGTTTACGCAACAAGTTGGAGGAATTAATTGTAACTGACAGTGATTGTGGAGCCCTAGACTTGATCTTTCATGTCTATATATGAAGAAAAAACAAAGTAGTTGACACAACAAGTTGGAGGAATTAATTGGAATTGACAGTGATTGTGGAGCCCTAGACTTGATGCATCTATTGGATCCTCATAAATAAGAAAAAAGATAACCACTCAAATTGACTGGGTGCATCTAGTGGAACCTAATATGTCAAAAAATAAAATAATGAATTTTCTTAATCATAAATTCACATATGGCTTTTTTTAGTATTGTTGTTTTTTTCCAAGTTTAATCACAAATCCACAGATCAGTGGGTATGTTTAGTATTGTAGTTTAATCACAAATCCACGGAGTAATTTTTTTTTTTTCATTTTTACTATGTGTCAAAGTCAATTGACTGTATGAAGAGAGCCAAAGTGTACAGTATTCACGGTCCCAAATACACATAACACTGCTTAGAGTGTGTTTGGTATTGCGGTAACGGTTGTGGTTGTGGTTTAAAAAAAGTTGTTTTATAAAAAGTACTTTTAGTTAAGGTTGGTTTGAAAAAATAGGTGTTTGGTTAAAACTGTGGTTGAAATTGAGGTTGAAGAAAAAGTAATTTAATGTGTTTGGTTAAGAATGATTTTGAAATTGAGGTTATAAAATAATTTTAAAAAATATATACTAATATTGATGGTTTTTAATTTAAATATTATGGATTTAATTATTACTATTACATCATGAAATAAATAATACTTTATATAAAATATTTTTTATTGGTTCATTAAACTATCTACATTTCCATCACGTATGAAATACATCCGATAAGGGCTACAATTTTTTTGGTTTCTTAAGCACGTAATAACATCAGGTAAAATATAATCAAGAACAAAATTAGGATTGCGATCAAATTTTGCAAATGATATGTCATCAAACGATCTTTGTCTTATTTATGTAGTGTCATTGAATAATGTTAAATACTAGTTTTTCGAATAAAATATAATTAAAAAAAAAAAAAAAAATTTATTTTTTATTTTACTGGGTCGGACCCGGTTCAATATATTTTGAGCTTTGGACTGGACCCGATCTGGCCGGAACCGGTCCGACCAAAACAACATGCTACACTGTTCATCTGCTGTAGCATTCTAATTATAAAGCGTTTTGGATTCAAGCCAATTTGTTGTTTCATGATTTTTCTTCTTCACATCAATTAATGGTTTTTGGTTTGTGATGTTTCTTCTTCTTATAGGTGCACCATATATGTCTGTAACTACTTCCAAGGGTGGGCAATGGTGTATTCTCAGCGTAATTGACCAAATGGAGGACCCCTCATGTTAAAGGCATTCCCAATATAAAAATATATATTGTGTTTCTGTCTCTCACAGGTATGGTACCAGTGGAGTAACGAGAGGCGAGAGGCAGGAACGCAGCGAGAAGCATGAAATTTCAGCTTCAACAAAACAGCGCCTGCAACGCAGATAATGGTAGGGCCCACATATAAAAAATCACCGCTGATTTATAACCAAACACTTCAATGCAACTGTTACACAATAAACGCAGGTAAAAACGCATAGCCAAACGGACTCTTAGTTCTCGCTACTGTGCTCATTAACATTAACTATTTATTGAAAAGTTGATTTAAATTAAACAGAATTTATATGTCAAACGTCATAAATTGAAACCAAATAAAGTTGATGACGATAGCACTCATTTTTTTTTTTGGTTTTATATTAAAAAGTGTTATCGAATTAGCTTATATGTTAAATTAAACTAAATATTTTTTTTTAGCAAACTTAAATATGCATAATGAGAAATCCAAGTGACTCGGTTAATAGTTGGCCTGACTTGAATAAATACCTAACTGCAATCTATTGATTATTTATTTTTTATATATAGAAAACAATGTTGTTTTATCCTTGGTCTGCTTTCTCATTAATTATTTAAGATTTGTGAAAGATATGATATAGGAAATAAGAAAATGGTTGCTATTATCAACAATCTCTTTGTTATAATATGTCTCAAAACATAGAATCTGCAGATAAAATCATGGAAAGGGCCAAAGTACTGTAGTATAAATAGGACCTCTATGGTTGCCCGAATGCACATATGACATAACAAACAACAATATTCTACGTAGTACTTCATAGAATTATCCAAGATGATGATGAAAAAAATGGGGGCTTGGATGTTGCTAGCATTTTTTACTTTGGTTGGCGACTGGTGTGGTCGTTGTTATGGGTGTTTGGAGGAAGAGAGAATTGGTCTCTTAGAGATCAAACCTGTGCTCGGCCCAAACAGTATTTACACGGGAGATTGGGTGGAGTACAGTAGTAATTGCTGTGAGTGGTCTGGGATCGAGTGTGATAACTCTACAGGGCGAGTGATCCGACTCTCTCTTCAGGATGCAAGGGAAACTCAGAGTTTGTGGGATCCTCAGAGTTTGGGGGATTGGGTTCTCAACGCATCTTTGTTTCTGCCTTTTAAGGAATTGCAAAGTCTTGGTTTGGGTTATAATGGATTAGTTGGTTGCTCTGAGAATCAAGGTCGGTTCAATGCTTCTGTTCTTGTAATCATAAAATAAATTCATATCATTGTGTGAATCTTATACTGAGATTACGCTGATGAAGTGGCTAGCTGGTGTTTAATGTCAATTATCTTGCATTGATGTGTTTCTCTTCCAGGCTTCGAAGTCCTATCATCAAAACTGAGGAAACTGGAGGTACTTGACCTAAGTGAGAACCGATTTAATGATGATAAAAGCATTTTATCATGCTTCAATGGGCTTTCATCTCTCAAGTCTTTGGATCTGTCATTCAATGAGGTGACACGATCAGGTAGCTTCTATGGTGACCGTTTAATTATTTAGCTTTGAAACATTTTCTTTTCTCCTTCTCATATGATTTAGCTTCTATGCGTTTATTTCCTTCCAATATGCTTAATTTTGAGAAACATCATGCAGGTCTCAAAGTCTTGTCATCAAGGTTGAAAAAGCTGGAGAACCTTTACCTGAGAGACAATCAATGCAACGATAGCATCTTTTCATCTATAACTGGGTTTTCATCCCTCAAGTCTTTGGATCTGGCAGACAATCAGCTGACAGGATCATCTACTGGTATCAATAGTAAGTTGCATTCTCTTAAGAAAATTGAGGACTTTATATCTACTTAGTAATTAATGATAGCATTAATTTCATCATGTTTGACTGAGCTTTCATCTCTAAAGTTTTATATCTATATATAAATTGTTTTTCTAATAAGACCGGAAGAGATCAAAATTAGGATGATTAAAAAAATACTTTTTGACAATTAGGATGATTAAAGGTATTGTTACAGCTGTTATTATGGTCACTGTTAGTGCAGATTAATTAGGGTAGCTGATAGATGCATGGACACGTGTTAGAAGTTGTTAAGAGTCGGTTAGAGTTAGTTAACAATAGAATAAATCGTGTAATGCATGAGGGGGAGTATATATATAATGGTAGGAGGATTACGCACGCAAGAAATAACAGAATCATTCCTCTGTTTTTCTTCTGCATAACAGATGATTATATTACAATACACAAAATGGATACTTCCACTCTATCCTTCTTGACCAAAAATCTAGAGTTTCTTAATCTCTAAAATTTCCCAGTCTTGACCAAAAACGCAATCTTAATTAAGGCATAAAATCAGTACCTAGCTTCTGACATTTAAGAAGGCTTTATATAATTAATTCTTTAACGTGTGAAATAATTTGAAAATGACATGTAAACACTATTAACTTTTTTTAAATTTTTAAATTTTTTTAAAAATAAATAAAGGTGAATATTTAATTAATAAAATTTTAATATTATATTAAAAATTATTTTAATTTAAAAACTTAAGCTATGTCTTGTATATTAACTCTAACATTATAAATTATTTAATTATTAATAAATAATCATTATTGTAAATTATTTTATTATTGTAAATATATATATAAACAAACAAACAAAGTTGTGTAAATATAATCTAAAACCGACCTAGCTAGTGAAACAAATTCAACTAAAACTTTAAAACCTCACTAAGCAATTACATAATTGATATATTCTTATTTCCTTAACATAAACATATTGATATATTCTACAGGCTGGTGTGAGCTGAAGAATCTTGAACAACTATCTCTCTCAGGAAACAATCTAAAGGGCCTACTCCCTTCTTGTTTGGGAAATCTATCATCTCTACAAGTCTTGGATGTATCCCACAACCAATTGGAGGGAAATATTGCCTTTAGTCACTTTTCCCATCTTACGCAGCTTGAACAGCTCGAAGTTTCAAATAACTACTTTCAAGTTCCAATATCATTTGGTTCATTTATGAACCTCTCCAACCTCAAGTTCATTGCTTGCGATAACAATGAGCTAATAGCTGCACCCAGTTTTCAGCCTTCAGCTCCCAAGTTCCAGCTTCTTTTCTTTAGTGCTTCAAACTGTACTCCAAAACCACTCGAGGCTGGATATCCAAACTTCCTGCATAGCCAACATGATTTGGTGTTTGTTGATCTATCCCACAACAAATTCGTTGGAGAACCTTTCCCATCTTGGCTGTTTGAGAATAATACAAAGTTAAATCGACTATATTTGAGAGACACCTCATTTATAGGTGGTCCTTTGCAGCTGCCACAACATCCAAAACCCAACCTTCACACAGTAGATATTTCTGGCAACAACATACATGGTCAAGTTCCAAGAAACATATGTTCGATTTTTCCACGTTTGAAGAACTTCATGATGGCCAACAACAACCTCACTGGTTGTATTCCTCTTTGTTTTGGGAATATGAGCTCTCTCGAATACTTGGATCTTTCCAACAATCACATGTCTTGTGAACTACTTGAGCATAATTTTCCAACAATCACATGGTTTTTGAAGCTGTCCAACAACAGCTTCAATGGGCGATTACCACCATCTGTGTTCAACATGACTGGCCTATACTACCTCCTTCTAGATGGAAACAAATTTGTAGGAGAAGTACCAGGTACTTTTTCTCTTGAATCATCACTTTTGTGGTTGGATATCAGTAACAATCTTTTGTCAGGCATGCTTCCAAGGGGAATATTCTTAGAGGGAATTGATTTGTCCAGAAATCATTTTGAAGGTACCATTCCAATAGAATATTTCAATTCTTCCAGGCTTGAATTTTTAGATCTTTCTGAAAACAATCTGTCTGGGTCATTACCGTTGGGCTTCCGTGCACCATATTTACTCTATGTCCACCTATACGGAAATAGATTGAGCGGTCCACTGCCATATGATTTTTATAATCTCTCTTCGTTGGTGACGTTAGATCTCGGCGATAACAACTTAACTGGGCCCATTCCAAATTGGATTGATAGCCTTTCGGAATTGAGCATTTTTGTTCTCAAATCTAATCAATTCAATGGGAAACTTCCTCATCAGTTATGCTTGTTAAGGAAATTAAGCATATTGGATCTTTCAGAAAATAATTTTTCTGGTCTGTTACCCTCATGTTTGAGCAATTTAAATTTTACGGCATCAGACGAAAAAACTTCAGTTGAACATGTTACGACGTCAGACACAGATTATGGAGACCTGAAAGAATTATTTGCATCCATTGGTTTTTATCTTTATGACAAAACTATGTTGCCAGAGATCAATACAAAAATAGCTGTGGAGCTTACAGAAAAGAAAAATTTCTACACTTACGAAGGCGATATCCTTCGTTACATGTTTGTTGTGGATCTTTCTTGTAACAGATTCACCGGAGAAATCCCGACAGAATGGGGAAACTTAAGTGGGATATATTCTCTAAATCTGTCACATAATAATCTCACTGGATTGATCCCTTCATCCTTCTTCAATCTAAAGCAGATAGAGAGCTTGGATCTTTCTCACAACAATTTGAATGGAAGAATTCCTGCACAACTCGTTGAACTGACCTTTCTAGCTATTTTCAACGTGTCGTACAATAATTTGTCAGGAAGAACACCGGAGATGAAAAATCAATTTGGTACCTTTGATGAGAGCAGTTATAAAGGGAATCCTCTTCTTTGTGGACCTCCATTGCAAAATAGTTGCGACAAAACAGAATCACCATCAGCAAGAGTGCCTAACGATTTCAATGGAGATGGTGGCTTCATAGACATGTACAGTTTCTATGTCAGCTTTGGTGTGTGTTACATAATTGCGGTGTTGACAATTGCAGCAGTACTGTGCATAAATTCGCATTGGCGACGCAGGTGGTTTTACTTCATTGAAGAATGCATTGACACTTGCTACTGCTTTTTGGCTATAAACTTTCGCAAGTTGTCCAGATTCAGAAGGTGATTGGGTCTTATCATGAGCATGCGGGCTGCTTTCTGAAATTGTTGCAATCCTCCATGGGGAAGCAGTCGCATTCCAAATCAAGGGTTGCTCACAACATGTTTAGCAATTTGCCTGTGAGAAGTGTTCTGTCGAAGTGTCTGGTTCTTGTTGCTTAGCCTTTCTGTTTTGACATGACTTGTGTTTGTCCTTGTGCTTGTATCCATATTTGTTTGTTTCTTTGTTATGTCTTAATTATGTGGCGTTTTGGTCTTAGATTTGGAGAATGAGCAACCAACCAGTATTTCTTGGCTTCTTGTGATTACTATATCCCTAATAATATGGAATTTATTCACTAGAAATAGTTTACAATATCGTATTTTCTCAATTAAAAAAATAATAATAGAACCAAAAGATCATAACAGCAAGGTGATATGTGGTTCTATAATAATTTTGTTTGCTGAAAAAACACAAGTCTAAACTTAAAACAAGGCAATGGCATAATCTGTCTTCCTTGCAATAATGTGCTTGATTGCTCGTATTTAGACCTCCTCTCCTGTCCTGTTTGCCTCATCCATGTAAAAAGCAAATAAACAAACATAAAGTTCGATACTTTTAATTGAATTGAATTGCCAATAAGTTCTTTGTCCATTTGAACAGAGGATTTAACTTTCATGTATACCCTTTTTAAGAATATAGTTAGCTTAATTTGTCATAATGAAAATGATCTTAACTTGAAGCTTCGGTAGCTAAACTCTAAGCAGTTCCGGCTTCCTTAATTTCTCTCTCCAGAGGTATCTTTTTCTAGTAGAACTCCAACCTTCTGACCTCCAAGATGGACTCAATTTGGAAGAATTTGTGTTAGCCCTACACATATTTTGTATGTTAGCTATCTTACAGTATGTTAGCTTTGTATAGTTGCAGTGGAGATTATAGTATCTTACAGTATGTTAGCTTTGATGAGTTGCAGTTGACAGGATTTACTGGTATCAATAGTAAGTTACATTCTTTTATACGGTTTCTTTATCAAGAAAATTGAGGACTTTATATCTATTTAACGATCAATATAATGATAGCACTTCATCATGTTTGACTGAGCTTTCATCCCTGAAGATTTATATCTATGGAGCTTTCAACTTATCCATAAATTGTTTTTTTTTTATATATATAATTTAACGTGGGTGTCCGGGCCAACTTGCGCGCACCTCGACTAAAGTGATTAAAGTGAGCTGGACCAAAATTAGAATGATTAAAAATTACGAGTGACGATGTATAGAACGGATACTTGCAATCTATCTTCTTCCTTAATCTATGCACTGTATATTTTTTTGATGTAAAATTTGAGAATTATATATATATATATATATATATATATGTTATAGGTTTTCAACTCCAACCGATGAGGCTGGGAAAGTTAGAGAACCTTAACCTGAGTGCCAATCAATTGAACAGTAGCATCTTATCAATTCTGAGTGTGCTTTCATTGGATCTATCATTAAATAAGTTGACAGGATCAGGTATAATACACAGTTTCTATCTAATTGCTTCACTTGACATTCTCTTAATTATATTGTTTCTTTATCAAGAAAAATGAGGACTTTATATCTATGTAATGATAAATTTAATGATAGCATTTTATCTTGTTAGACTTAAAGACTTCATATCCATAAATTGTTTTTTTTTCAATAAGATCAAAATTAGAATGATTAAAAATTGTTTGTTAATCTTTGAAGGTTACACAACCTATTTTATAATTAACTATGCGTTCATGTATCATTCTTTTTATGTATAATTTGAGAACCATATATCAATTGAACAACAGCATTTGATCAATTCAAATTATCTTGCTTTGATGTGTTTCTCTTCCAGGCTTCGAAGTCGTATCATCAAAACTGAGGAAACTGGAGGTACTTGACCTAACTTCTAACCGATTTAATAATGATAAAAACATTTTATCATGTTTCAATGGGTTTTCCTCTCTCAAGTCTTTGGATCTATCAGACAATGGGGTGACAGGAAACAATAGTAAGTTACATTCTCTTGAGAAAATTGAGGACTTTATATCCATTTAGTAATCAACGATAGCATTTCATCATGTTTGACAGCGCTTTCATCTCTAAAGATTAATAAAAATTAGGATGATTAAAAATTACTTCTTGACAATTATTGTAAGAAACCGTGGAAGAATATAATGGTAGGAGGATTACGTAAGAGTCAGAGTCTCTCAATTCTCTGTTTTCCTTCTTCTCCTCCCCTGCTTCTCACCCTTCTGCTTCATTTTGTTAAGCCAAGCTTAACATATGATTATATTACAATACACAAAATGGATACTTCCAATCTATCCTTCTTGACAAAAACGCAATCTTAAGGAATAAAAACCATCCCTCAATACCCTTTCTCTCAAGGATACTACTTTAAGTCAACGTAAATTAGTGTTTAGTTCCTTAAAATCTTAATTAATAATATTGAAAGGAATGGCTACTCTGTTTCATCGTACCTTTCCTTTTTTCTCTTTCACAAGGACTTTCTTTAATTCGAGCACTCTTGAAAAATTCCATCTAGATCTTACTTCTCTCCCATTAAACTTTCTTCAGAACATCAGAACATTGCCTACTCTTAAAGTATTGTCTGTTGGCCAATGTGTCAAGGTAAATTAACAACTCTCCATCCACTCAAGATTCTTTCAACACTATATATTTTGACTATTTCGAGATAAATCATACAGGTGGGTGTGAATTGAAGAATTTTAAGTGGTTAGATCTCTCCGGAAATAATTTTGGAGGGTCACTCCCAAATTGTTTGGGAAACTTGTCATCTCTACAACTATTAGATGTATATAACATCTAAAATCATAGCTTAAAAGAATTGTCATAAATTGATGTTGTTCTTGCTAATTTGTTGTTTTGTGTAAGTGGATTAAACATAAATATTAAATATATATATTTTTTAATTTATCTATTATGCCGGTAATTTTTTTAGTTGTCATGTACTTTATTTTTAATCACTAGTAAATTCATCACCATCATTTTTCATATGAAATTCATAGCAAAATACTTATTAATTCATCAAAACTCAATTCAATTCATATCCATTAGCATATATAATTACTCATACACATATTAATTCAACAAACCCATACATTATTATAAACCCCAACATTTTCAATAACTAATTATAAAGAAATAAAACTAAAATTAGATAATGAAACACATAGAAAAAATGATAGAAAACTTTCCTAAAGCATAAATCATAAGAAGTTACTTGTTTAACTAATTAATAGATTTGGATTCGAAGAAAAATTTTGTAGAAAAGAAATAGGCAGGGGCAATAGTGGAAAAAAAAAGAAAAGAGCTTAGATCAATTAATAGGTAACAAAGACAATTAACCATGTAAAACTATTATATTAATATTTTAATATAAAATAATACTTTGAAAAAAAAGATTAAGGGGACAATTGCCCCCGGTTGCCCCATTGTGGCTCTGCTACTGATGACATGTAACTATTCTTTATATTTTATTTTGGATTTCTCATAATGTGGGTTTAATATATTATAGAGCATAATATTTTTTATTTAAAAATATATTAATTTAATATTTTTTCTAGTAAAATAAATAAATTACCATATTTCTAAATATTCACGTAACTTATCTCTAAGTGCCCGAGGGGGATAAGAATAGGCATCAACAAAACGACACAAGAATGACTTGTTAATATAATATTTCCTTCCTTGGTTTTCAAGCTATGCAAATTAATGTCACTTTCTTGGGCTGAAAGATTGACCAAACCAAGCTATGGACACATCGTATAGGAAATAATATAGAACCAATAGGTAGAGGAGCATGTCAAGATATTCTTCGCCAAGCATACTTTTCATCTTCAAAATAATCAGATATGATAAATTCCAACCTCCATAATCCTTCATTACACTGAAACAATCACCTTATTCACGAGTAAATAATGCATTCAACAAAAAGCATACTAGAATGTTTGATATAGGTATTTTTTAAAAATACCTCCCTTTGATTTCCTCAGTATGTCAGGTCATATTTTTGGCTGCAAATCTTGTATCCCTAGCGATCCCTCCTCTTCTTAATTCCTACGTACTATTGCTTTAGATTGAAGGTGTAAACTGACCCCAACAGAGGATACAAAAGCTTCAACTCTGCTTGTTAGTTTTTGAAACTCGGTCATTTTACACTTCTTAAAACAACCAGTCGCATTGCAAAAATAGGAATTAACAATTTAGAAAAGGTAGATAACTAACATGTCATGCATTTAGAGATATGTCAGATTCAAAACCAACCAGGAAGATATTAAAGCTATTGCAAATGCAATGAGCATTTCAAAATATCCTCAAATTCAACAACCATGATCCAAAATGACATGAACATGGTAAAGCATCGTTTTACAGTAGTGACTGACTTATTATGTTTTAATCAGAGGGTGTAAGAGTTGTGTCACAAGTAAATTAACGATCAAACAGCAGGAAAATATAGAAAAAAGAAGGTTCTAACCAAGGATATCAGAAATGCCTGCAATAAGCTAGGTGGTTCTCTACTGACATGGTGATTATTCAGTACATATTCCCGAAACTGTTCCACCATGACTTTGACATTTTCCTGAAGGGATAGTGAAACATGTCAACATAACGACATCATAGAAGAAATACTGCTCCATAACCTTGAGATCAATTATGAAAATAATGATGTTTCCTGATACATGACCCAGCAACTTCCAGCAAATTCACAAGTCCAGAGTAAACATGTTCATAAAGTAAAACGAACCCATCAAAGCAGTAAGCATATCATTTCCCTCACTTTTAATAGAGTGAAGATAGAATTTGGTTAATTGAGTCCTGGCAATGTAAGCCAACTAAGACCAGAGAGAGTTTTCTTCTATTTTTTAAGTTTTCCTTTTTCCTTCTATATTGTTACTCAGTGACCCATGAGATTTCCCTCTCACAACCCAGAGAAACACTAGAGGAGATGGAAAAAATAGCAGATCATCATTGTCAGACTGCTAAGAAACATAAAATATCAAACAAATCTTCCTATTTCAACGGATGACAAGGGAGAGGATTTGTGATGCCATTGAGAGAACAAGAAATTAACAAATAAAAATAAAATTCAAAAGCGACATTTGATGGTGATGATATTCCATTTCAAATAGGAATTGAGTGAAATTGAAGTTCAATAGTGCCCAAAAATGCAATGCTCTCTAGGCCAAGAAATTCATAGTATCTTTATCTCATTAAGATCTAAAACAGTTATTTCAATCCAATGCCAACAGTAGGGATCATTGCAAGGTTGATGGCTTGAATGCACAAAAAGTAGGGTATTTACCAGATCTTTTCTTCTTTATTTCTATGCTTAATTAAAATCAATTCTGAAACCAGTTCAAAGTACTAAGAATAGTAGTAGATAGGCAGACCCAATACACCACATCAAAGAACCTACTGCAGCATTCACGAACAAGTGCTAGAGAAATTAACTTCTTCCAAGGGATGAGATGCATACTGAGAGTTGCAAAATTTCACAAAGTTTTGCTATCTCAGGCTTCAAAAAAAGATGGAGACTCTTCTCAGAATCATCATGCAAGTTCCTTCCTCCATCATACCCAACCATGTCGGCTTTCAGTACTTGTGATAATTTACTAGTCAAATGTGAGAAGTTGGAAACATGATCGCATCAGTTGTGTTAAGAAGGCCACTTGAACTTGGCATGACTTGAGACATCTTATGCACTGGAGCTCCAGAAGTTCCTGCAGAAAAAGAGACATTTTATGAAGATTAATTAAAAAAATCAAGGAAATCCCACAATGTTTGCCACCTAATACTCTGAGAAGAGTATACCATCTGTGCTTACAGGATAAGGAACAGAACCAGAACAATTAATCAACAGTGAAACTAGCCAGTTACCTATTAAAGCAGCTTTCAGAGAAGGCGAATCAGTGTTATTGTTGGACACTTTATTGTGCTTCTTTAACCTTTGCCTTTCGGAACATGAATCCACAGAATCAGTTCTGCCGCGCTCATATGGAGCTGCATCCCCATCTTCATTTGAAACCATTTCCGTAGCATCAAAATTCAAGTCGTCAATACTTCTTTTTTGTTTAGGAAGACATCACTTTGCAACCACTCTTCACCTCAGTATCAACCCCAGGTGTCCTATTTACTATCAGATCTTGGCTACCTTCCAGTTTAGCTTTCTTTTGTTTCTGTTTGAACTGTTCCCTGTAAGCACGAGCATCCATTCTCTTAATTCCAACCAGGACAGTTTTGATAACAGGTTTGTCACTGTTTCCAACTTCTTCAGTTTCAAGTTGTTTCACACTCTTCTCTTTCTTGTGCTTTTCCTTCATAATTAAAGAGCCGGAGCTTTTACCACACTTTGTTGAACCAGAAGAACTAGATGACGACTGATTCTTACCATTCTCAGGCCTTCTAGAAGGAGTCGGTAAACTTTGTTTCTCGACCAATCTCTCAGATTTCCTCGTAACAGGAGGAATTGTGGGGGGGGTCTGCTTCTCAATACGTTCAGACTTTCTACTACTTGAAGGGCTTGGAGTCAAGTTTTTCTTCAATGATGTTTCTCTAGCTGACTTTCTTAGACCACAAGTATCATTAGCAGCACCCAAACTGCTTGATGATCTGTTACCAATGTTTCTCCCTTTTATATCATTACTTTCCTCATCCTTACCTTTACGACTAACCTTGGTATCATTTCCCATCCTGCAAGCTGTAAACCACAAACAACAACAACAACATGAGATTCCATTAAATAAACCAGGTCAGGCTTAACATTGATGTTTCACAAGCAATTGACCAAACTAAACCCAAGTATCCCTATATTGGCAAACCAATCCCCCACTCTTCCACTTACATTCAACCCCATAAAAAAAATTACTATATTTGAAGCAATCTACAAAAACTTAGACTGGATATTCTTGGAAATTATGAACAACATTCTCATAAAGAAAAAAAAAGTATTCATTATTAGAATTTCCAAGTACAATATTCTCATAAAAGAAACAAAAATTGCCAAAAAATTAATTCTTAGAATTTCCAAGCAAAAAGTTCTCAAAAAGAAAGAATAATAGCAAAAACAATGAAAGGCTTAGAAGACATCAACAATGTACAATCAAGGCTGCATGTTCATTTCAATCACTGCAATGCCATTCACAATCACCGAACCACAAGAACCTAACGAAAAAATCAACAGAAACTACACCAAAATTACGCTAAACAAAACCCTAAGTCACTGAAAAAATTATTTTTTTCTTTTTCAATTTCAGATTAAAAACCCTATCAGAAGGAGGGGGAGGAAAGGGGTGGATGAGATTGGAGTTCTAACTTACCAGAGAGAGAATAGTTGGGAGGTCACCGGATTTAGTCTTCCGACGGCATTTGACTGCCGGAGTCTTTAATTGCCGAGTAGAAAGGAGTAAAGAGTTGATAAAACTTTACCACTGAACAGGCCCGCAGGGGAGGGGTTAATGGTCAATGATTCAATGTCATGCTTTGTACCTGCCCAGTTGGGAGGTTACTTATATGTTAATATTTAGTCCTACTACTTTACTTGTATTCAATTTAGTCCAACACTACAAGGATTGGATTCAGACCTGGTAGCACTCATTTTTTTTAAAACCCGACATTACTTAATGAGTTAACCTCTAAACTAATCCGGATTTTAATTTTAATAAACCCAGTAAAAACCTTTAAATTTTTTAAAAATAAATAATAATATTATTTTTACTTTTTATAAAATAAAAATAAATTAATTAATCAGGTTAATTCTAGTTAACACCACTATGGCCATAAACTTGTTGCGAGACAACCCCAAACCTTTGATATGGGAGGGCAACCCAACAAATAAACATTGATAGAAATTAGCTTATCAACTCCCGAAATAGTAATATAACAATCCATAATTAAAATCTGATTTAGAAACTTGATAATCATGGATTGAATTCATGTTATCATATGTGAAAAGCTTAAACTGAAAAACAAAAAAATGAATTTTTTTAATTATTTTTTCTCAATAGTCAAAGTTTTTATTGCTGACAAGTGTCAATCACAAATAAAGAAATAATTGGTCATAATTGAGGGCATAATATGTGTATTTGTTTTTTTTTTCAAGTTTTTGTGGTTGTATTTTTTTAAAAATAAATTTTAAAAAAATATGAATAGATATAATTAGTTGGATTTAGATACGTGTTTGATAAAAGTTATAGTTTAACTATATAACTTTAATATACATGAAATTGAAAGATATTGGAGGTTGATGATTGATGTGATGTTAATTCACTTAACCAGTGATTCTAAATTTGCTTCATGTAAATTAATCTGAATTAGATTTAAAAACTATAATACAAAGGTTAACTTGATAATTATAGATTGAATTAATGTTTGCATTTGCTTAAACTATATATAAAAACAAAAAATGAAAATTGTAAATAATTTTTTCCTCAATAGTCAAAGTTTTAGTTGTTGACTTAACTGTCAATCACAAATGGAGACACAATTTGTCATAATCGAGGGAACAATATTTAACTACAAAGATTTTTTTTTTTAATATATCTTTAATATACATGAAAATGGAAGACATTGAAGGTTGATAAATGATGTTAACTCACGTACATATTTAAAATCATTATTGTTAAATCACTTACATGTTTAAACATATGCCACATAAATTTTAAATTTAATATTCATAAGTATAGTAATTAAAAATTAGATAAATATATACTTTGAAGATTAGCTTGTAAGGTGATTTTTTAAAAATATATATCTAAAATGAAAACAACAAAATAAAAATAATATGTATAAAAAAAATAGAATATAGATGAAAAACACTTGAAACAAAAACCCTAAATGTTGTAAATATTATCCTAAAAGAAAACAAACGAGTAATTATTTTATTATTAATCTATAGAAAATGTCATCAATATGTCCTTAATTTAAATATAAACTAAATAACCTTATTATAATTTCTTCTTGTCCCACATCATTAATGAATATAAAAATACTATGGTGTAATTTTGGGGTATAGCCTAACTGATAAAGCTCTAAATTTGCTCATCAGAAATCATCAATTCGAGTTTTAGAAACCTCATGGTCACTAAAAACTTACATAACCGTTAACTTCAGGACCCGTGAGATTAGTTGAGATACGCACAAACTAACTCGAACAACTATATTAATCTAAAAAAAAAAACACTATGTTGTACCTCTAATATCGTCTTGGCTTTACAACCTTAAGTTAACACGCAGAACTATAGCGAGCAAACACACTGTAAGATATCAGTTAACGACTCAATTTGATCACAAGTCAAGTTTGTTTATATCTATAGAATCTGCAATTTGCTTTCGAGATCAGCTATGACCTCAGAAGTTGGCAAAAATCTGTGAAACCCCTCCAGCAAATCAGGATGGTCTGCAAACAGCTCAACCACATCTCTGTACACATCAGCCACGTCCTTCCACTTGTTTCTGTATGCACATAAAGTCATCAAAAAGTCTTTGTAAGCCTCCTTGTTGATGCGCTTCTGCACCTTCCTTTCAAAATCGACAGCTTCTTCATGATCTATAGTAACCTTCTCTGCGGCCATTAATGCGTCTTAATTGATGCGATTCTGAGAAGGTTAGAAAGCCGAATAAAAGAACAGATTACCCTAATTATTATTATTATAGTTGTTTTTGTATTAACCGGAGCACAATATTATATATATTTGTGCCCTATCAACTCTAATTTAGTCGGCCTCCTATACCCAATAGAGTAAGCGTTAATATATATATATATATATCTGGCCCATACCCGTTAAGAAACCAACCACCTCTCAAGTCTCGACCCATGGCCCCAAGCATTTGAATTCCTTATGCTCAAATGCTTTTCAAACTAGATCTCTGGATGTTTATTATAAGTTAAAACTCTAAGATATAATAATATTATAAATATATAAAGATTTTTAAAATATTTAATTTTGTTTTTCTTTATTTTTATTTTTCAAAAAATTATTATAAATCTTTATATAGAAAATAAACTACAAAACCCTAATAATAATAATGAGGGGAAACAAACTATAAAAGCATCATAATAATGAATAGAAAAATAAAATTAACAAAGTAAATTATTTATTTTTCTAAAAAAGTTTCTACATCAAATGTTTGTTTTTCTTCGTTTTTTTGCAATTAGGTTGTCAACTACAGTTATTAGATCCAACTCTATCTCTACCTAATGGTTTGACTCTTAAAATCCATGACTGGAGCAAAGTTTTGATTTGATCTAATTTTGACATTATTCTCTGACCAAAATCCAAATAACTTTCAAATTAATATGCAACTCAATGCATATACTTATATTCAAAATCCAAATTAATGGGTCTTATCCTCTATTTATTGCTCCGGAATAAATTATATTGATTTTATACCTGCTCCACGTATAATATATATATATATATATATATATATATTTTTTTTTTCAAACTTTGTTAATTTGTAATTGATTTTTTTTTTCGAGGAGAGAGGACTTGATTAAGTTGTATAAAGGGAATGATAATGGCCAAAATCACTACTAAGTACAAACAAAATATTCTATGCAGGAGAGTTACATGTTAGTGGCCTAGTGATAAAAGCTTGGGATCAAGAAGTTTATTCTTTCTGTGGTCTCAGGTTCGAATCCTAGGTTATTCATATGATGAGCACTAGAGATTTATATGATCGTTAACTTCAGGGCCCGTAGGATTAGTCGAGGTGCGCGTAAACTGACCCGGACACCCATATTAATCTAAAAATATATATATATATATATATATATATATATATATATATATATATATATATATTCTATGCATGTGTGACAACACTTATATCTGCATTTGTATCAAGGGCAACCCCACCTCAGCTATTCAATCAAAGCACTGAAATTGGAGCAAGAAGATCCACCTTCTTCAACAGCATTCCTGGTCGTTTCTTCTAGCTTCTTTGTTCTGCTCCTCATTTCCTCTGCTTCTCTACAGCTTCACTTTTAACATGATCTCCATGCACTGTAAGCCATTCCTCAACTCCAACACCAACTCCAGTTTTTAAAACATCGGTCACCAACTTTTCATTATGGAATTGCTCAGCAAAACATCAGGCACCATCCTCAATGAGTCACAAATGCACCTATTGCTTCATGATCAAGAATCAAAACTTGGAGTGCTCATCCTCTAATAATTAGGCCTTTGCCTTCCATTCTTCCCTCAAATCCTTCAGGTAAACAATCCTTCAGATAAATTGATGCCTGCTGCAATCTCCTTAAGCTGAGAGGCAGTGAAGTTTGCCATGCTTCCAAAGCAAATATAAACAACTGAATTTGGTTTCTTTGAGTCGAGTCACTTCAACTGAATTTGCCATGTTGAGCAATTGAGGCTTGTTTTCCTCTTCCTGCTTCATCTTCATTGTCTCTATTGCATAGCGAAACCAGGCCCACGTTAATTCACACCCTCTTTAATTGACCCAACAAGACAATGTCCTAACCATACAGGTTCCTCTTCTACAGATTCATGGATCACTTTATGCAAAGCAGAGGCATGATTTTCTGGAAAAAGAGTGTCTTGGGAACTTACAGTAGATTTCGTTGGAACTCTTCTCTCAGGACGTAGCATAGCTTCTTGAATCTCTGTTTCTAATCGGAACAGGGGAGCAACGAGAAGCTATGAGTGGTCGCAGAATTGTTTTAAAAATTTAATGATCAAAAGGAAGAAAATAAAAAAAATCTGCCTTGTGTTTTAAAAAACACCTCCCTCTGTTTCCTCAACATGTCAGGTCATATTTTTGGTTGCAAATCTTGTATCCCTGGCGATCCCTCCTCTTTTTTAATTACTGTGTGCTATTGTTTTAGATCTGAGGTGTAAACTGACCCCGACAGAGGATACACTCTATACCCAATCTATGTAGTATGATGAAAATACATGATATTTCTTCTTACATGCCAAAAAAATATTTATTTTCAGTACACTACTCACGTACTATTTCTTTAGTTTTCTTCTTGGGCATAATCACCAAGCCTGTATTCATGTACAATCTAGAACAAAATGGAATTACATAGCAGGACTTTGGTTTCTTATATCAATTTTCTTCAGAGTTGACAGCTATGACAATAAGCTACCAAAGACAAACATGTTCTTGAAAAATTTGGTAAACATACTTAAATTATCTGTAACATTTACAGACTCTGATTACTGATCGCTGAGACTTCATTTTTTTTTTTTCTGTTTGTTGAGAAAGTCCAAGCAAGCACTAGGATAACTTACTAGTGAAAAATATTAATCTACAATTTACACTTACTGATAACATGCATGTAGATATCTTATTGGTTGGGTTTTACAATTTACACTTTCTAATTTATAAAACCAGGAGTAAATAACATATATCAGAGGTTTAGGTAGCTTCCTGTCCATGTGAAAACACAAGAACGACAAGTTAAATTTGACCACATGTTATCCTATTGAAATATGACATGTGTTGTTGGACACATGCCAAGCACATTATCACATGAACAATGAATCAGCAGAAGGAATTTTTAGTTAGATATTAGTCTTAAGATTTAAAATTTTAAAAAAATAATCATCATTTTTTAAATACCATATCAGCCCCCTAACTTGTAAAAATGACAAATGCTACCACTGGCTATCCCATGCTATTGCTGGCTATATGTGAGGCCTTAATTTGCCTAGGGCCATATGGTCCAGATAATAATTTTCTTAAATGAAAAAAACGTTATCTTTATTGTTAATTAAGCTTGGCACCCTGTAGCAAACATCTGAGATAGAAACTGCATCAAGGGTTTTTGTTTTTCCGTTCTTCAGGATTGGTGATTCTGGAGCAAGTAGCCATGGCCATGATCGCAGTGCAGGTGGCGCTCGAGAAACTGGCTTCCTTTGTAGCAGAAGAAACACGGTTCTTGGGAGGAGTTAGAGGGGGAATCGTTGAACTACAGGATGATTTGTATAGCATGAAATCTTTCCTTCAGGATGCGGAACAAAGGAGTGAGAGTGATCAAGGACTGAGAGCCTGGGTCAAACAAGTGAGAGATGTGGCTTATGACGCTGAGGACATTCTTGAAGAGTTCATGCTCCGGTTTGCTCCATCTCACGGGAGTGGTTTTATCCATTATCTTCGAAATTCATATCGTTCCATCCGTAAATTAAGTGCACGGCACCGGCTGGCAGTCCAGTTACAAAGCATTAAAGCAAGGGTGAAAGCCATTTCTGAGAGAAGAAATGCATTTTCTTTGAATAGGATAGACATGCCATCAACCTCCGGTGCTACCGTAGAGAAATGGCATGATCCCCGGTTTGCTGCTCTTTACTTAGATGAAGCTGATGTCGTGGGAATTGAGAACCCAAAACATCTACTGGTTTCGTGGCTTGTGGAATGCGAAGAAAAGCTCTCCAGTATCTCTGTGGTTGGAATGGGTGGGTTGGGAAAAACAACCCTCGTAAAGAAAGTCTATGACAGCCACCCCATCAGAAGAAGCTTTGATACCCATTCTTGGGTTACAGTTTCCAAATCGTTTGCATCCACGGAGCTCCTACGAGTTGCTCTGCAGGGGTTTCTGGCGACAGCAAACGAACCTGTTCCGGATAATTTGCAATCAATGACTGACTTGCAATTAATTGATGCTCTAAGAAATTATCTATGGAGAAGGAGGTATGTCATTGTTTTGGATGATGTATGGACTGTAAACGCTTCGAATCCCAGTGGGAGTGGGGCTGGAGAGTTTGCTCTCTTTCTATTTCTCTTGGGTCCTCCCTATGATGTATCCCTGTCACCCCCGCGGTGTCTTACCTGCTCACTAGGGCTTGCAGGATGTTCAGTGGGCCGTGGGATTAGTCGTGGTGCGCGTAAGCTGGCCCGGACACCCACGTTATCAAAAAAAAAAAAAAAAAAAAAAAAAAAAAAAAATAATAAAGTATGCATTTCCTGATTGTAACTGTGGTAGTAGAATTATCTTCACTACACGTTTAAGTAACTTGGCTGAAGCTATAGAGAACACTAGTCATGTTTATGAACTCCAAGCTTTACCAGAAAATGAAGCTTGGACCCTCTTTTGTATGAAAGCCTTTAGAGGGGAACATAAGGCTGCATGCCCTCCAGAACTGGAAGACATGTCTCGAAATATCTTAAAGAAGTGTGAGGGACTGCCACTTGCAATTGTAGCAATAGCTAAGTGTGAGGGCCTACTGTCGAAAAAGAAAAACGGAGGTTTGGAATGGAAGAAAGTCCAAGACTGCCTAGCTACAGAATTGAAAAGTAACAACGACCTTGGGAGTGTACGTAGAATACTTCAACTAAGTTATGATAATCTTCCTTACTACCTCAAACAGTGTTATTGTATTTAAGTGTTTTTCCAGATGATTATTTGATAAAAAGAAGGAAGTTGATCCGGCTATGGATAGTTGAAAGGTTTGTGGAAGAGAAGCAAGGCTTTACAATGGAGGAAGTAGCAGAGGAATACCTTAATGAACTCGTGAATAGGAGTTTGATCCAAGTGGTGGAGAAGAATTATTTTAATAGGGTCAAGACATGTCGTGTTCATGATCTAATGCGAGAAATCATTCAAATGAAATCCAGGGAAGAATCTTTTGTTATGATAGCAAACGGAACAAGAATCAGCAAGAATGAGAAAGTTCGGCGTCTATCAATCCATGAGAACTCTGAGGAAGTACAATCAGATATGAGATTTCCTTATCTGTGGTCTTTGTTGTCATTTTCTTCACATCATTCTTTTGAGCACGGTTTTCGCAATTACAATCTGTTGAGAGTGTTGAATTTAGATCGAGCTCCCCTTTCCACCTTCCTACCTGAATTGGTTGAACTGATTCATTTGAGATACTTAAGTTTGAGATGGACCATGATAAGTGAGCTTCCAGAGTCCATAAGGAAGCTCAAGTACTTGGAAATACTGGATTTGAAAAGGAGTCCTGTATCTTCTTTGCCTGCTGGGATCACACAATTGACATGTCTTTGCCAGCTCCGTAACTATCGATACATTTTCCAGTCCTCATCGTTCTTCCCAGACACTCATGGAATGAGAGTTCCATCAGGAATAGGAAGATTGACGAGCCTGCAGAAATTGGGAAGGGTCGAAGTGAATGAAGATTATGAGTTAGTCAGGGAGTTGGGAAAGCTAACTCAGTTGAGAAGGCTGGGCATTTTAAAGCTAAGAGAAGAGCAGGGAATGGATCTCTGTTATACTTTGGACAGGTTGAAACACCTTACTGCATTGTATCTTGTTTCACTAAACAACACTGAATTCTTACAATTTGACTCTCTTTCATCTCCTCCAAAATATCTCCAACGACTAGATCTCAAATGTAGTCTTCCAGCTTTACCAGGATGGATAGCTTCACTCCAGTATATTTCCAATTTTCTAATTTGAAATGTGATCCTCTCAAGGTCCTCCAGAAATTGCCTAGTTTGGTGATGCTTGAACTCCGTCAAGCTTATGCAGGGGAAGAACTTTGTTGTGATCCTAGTGGATTTTCAAAGCTGAAGAGGCTAGGTCTCCATGAACTGGAGAGATTGCGGCGCATCAGAATAGCAAAGGGATCAATGCCTGGGTTAGAGAGGCTAGACATCACAGCATGCACGGTGCTAGAAACTGTGCCGGATGGGATTGAAAACCTGAAAAATATAGGAGACCTGGTTCTGTGGTATATGCCTTCAACGTTCATCAAGACAATAGAGAGCTACCGTGGTGAAGATTTCTGGAGAGTTCAACATATCAGAACAATCACCCGTATCTACGAGAGCCAGGGGAGACGGGTCTCTGAAACTCTTCTGTAATTAGAGGGGTTAACTACGGAGAGAATACAGTTTCCGGAAAATTATAATCTCTGTCAAGTTCCTCAGGTAATGCTGAGCCTCAGAAAACAGAAAACTGCTGCTCTTCCCTCCTCTTCTCTGCTCCTTTGTCTCTGTTTTGCTGTTGTTGAATCTTCCAACCTGCTATCTTGCCCATGTTTTATAAATTCATTTTGATGGGATAGAGATTGATGCAGTGGAATCTTGACTTCACAGGTCTACGAAGAAGAAAAACAAGTGCTACTGGATGATGAGATTAAAAGACTTGTCAGAAAATCAAATCAATCTTGACTTCACAGTTGTAGTATTATTAGTTTTTAAAATTTTTAACCGTGTCATCTAATTGAATGATTATACAGAGGTCCGATGGCATGATGTTGGACAGATTACGAAAACTAACCACTAGAAAACCGCAGCATAATAGTTGCGATTCTTCAATGAAGTAAAACCACCTGCGTCGCCAGTAAGGATTTATGTGCATAATAGTTGCGATTGACAACATCATAATTTTTTTTTGGTTAATAGTAAAAATTTTATTAAAAAAAAACTACAAAGATAATAGCCTAACTTCCATCAAATAAACAAGCAGTGGAAAGAAAAACACAATACTGTTACATAAAACAAGAGAGAGCAACAAAAAAGGGAACAAACAAATCATAAGAAACCAACTCCTCCCGACTAAACATTCTTTATATTAAGCTTTAAAGAGTTGGAATCAAGCCTCAGCCATAAAGCAATACTTTGGAGCACCATGGAGAAACATATTTGAAGGTTAGGGGCAACGTCATTAAAAATAACATCATTTTGGTGAAGCTAAAAATTCCAAACAACACATGAGAAAAGAAGTTGTCATGAGAGATTTTGCTGCTTGCCTTTAACCATAGAAAACTATTGGTAGCACATATCATCAACAGATTTTGGAAAAACACTGTAAAAGCCCCGATTAGAAAGCAGTTTCATCCATATATTTCAAGTGAAGTGGCAGTGAATGAAGAGGTGACTTGAAGATTCCAAGCTTTTATTGCATAAAGCGCATTCTGACTCCTGAAAGGTGAGGTAGTCATGCTGAAATAGAAAATCTCTTGTGGTTACTTTGTCTTCGACAAGGAGCCAAAGGAAAAGTTGCACTTTTGGTGGGTTTAGTTTTATCCAAACAGAAGATTGGAATGGTTCGGTACCATCATAGAGCAGCTGGTCCATCATTTTGGAGCAAGATTTTACATTAAAAAGGCCATCGTTGTTGAGGATCTAGATTTTCTTATCCATCTTGTAACAGAATATTGGCTTAGATTCCAGCAAGGATGATAAAAGTCATGGAAATGGACAAAGTGTGTTATAAATAGGACCTCTATAGTTGCCTAAACTCACATAACGAACAACAATATTCTACAAACTGTAGTGCTTCATAGAATTATCTAAGATTTCTGCTCTCTCTTCATATTTCTATCTTCCACCAAATCTGGGTTTGCTCAGAGTCTGTTCCACAATGTTAGATTTATTTCTGAACTCTCAAGATTTTCTTGTTTAATTTTGTGTTTCCTCTTAATTTAATAAAAATGCACATGGTTTTATTACTGTTGTAACCCAATTTTGGATTCACCAAGTTTTTCTCGAATGTTATTTTATTTCTATTATTATTTATAAAAATCCAAAAAAATATAAAAAAAAGTTTAAAATGCAAAAAAATATTTTTTCTCGAGTCAACCGCGTCTTTCCATCAAAACCAAGTTCACTGGGTCAATACGGGTCAAACCATGTTGACTAGGGTAAAAAATGAGTTTTTGGGCTGTTTCGGGTCAAAACCATCATTTTCGACCAAAACCGAGTTCACTGGATCAATACGGGTCAAACCATGTCGATCAGGGTAAAAAATAAGTTTTTGGGTTGTTTCAGGTCAAAACCGTCATTTTCGACCAAAACCGAGTTCACCAGGTCAATATGGGTCAAAACCGTCATTTTCGACCAAAACTGAGTCCACTAGGTCAATACAGGTCTAACCATGTCGACCGGGATGAAAAATGAGTTTCAGGCTGTTTTAGGTCAAAATCTATTATTTTATGTCAAAACCCGGTCCACTGGGTCGATACCCATTGAAAGTGTTTTTTTTTTTTTTATGTTTTGACATAATTTTTAGTAATTAAAATTGATTTTTAGCGGTTGAGTCAGGCTTTTTTCTAATACTGATTTGAGTTTTTAATTTTACCTATATAATTATTTATTATTACATATAATAAAACAAAATTAATAATATAAAATTTGTAATATTAGGTGGTGCATTTCAACGATTGTAGGCAGCGTATTTTTTCTGACAACTATTGTAAGAAGCCTAATTTTGCCGATACCATGGTAGGCGTTGTTGGCGATTTGTCCCCTGTCACTGGCTATGGCTATAAATAGCCAGCGATAATTCGACACAGGGGAAGGGAGGCAGAAAAGAAGTGAAAGAATTGATTTATATTTGCCACTATTCATTTTTTCTTGTTTTTCTTCGGGAGAGTAAGATATATTTTTTTAAAAAAAACAATTTGAAAAATACCAAACATATCCCAACAAATCTCAGCAGTTGAAATAATCTGAGATTGGATCCCGTTGCGCCACGTCACCCGATGTACCGAGCTTTCGGTGCACCGCGCTACACCGAATCAAAACCCAGACAATCCGGGCCGTCCAATCAACCTGCAGATCAAGCCAATCACAGCCATCCAATCATTTCATCCGAGATCCAACGTCATATAGAGTTCAGCGGTACAGGTGTATCGTGCATGCGTTCACACCATAGCGTGACTCAGAGCTTCTCTCTCTTCTTCCTGGCGACTCCCTCTCCCTCATCCGATCTCCACTTTCCGCCCATCTCAAGCCTCCGCACCACCACAGAACGGTTGATCCACTGGTTTAAAGCAAAACCCCGGCGATTTTAACCGTTTTTGCCGCCTCATCTGGCCGGAAAAAGGCCATGATCCTCGCAGGCCACCGAAGCTTCAAGTCGACGATTCTCCCTCGTCAGCTATCAACGATCATCGAGACCACCACCATCAGAATCCTCTCCATGAGATCTACCAAAATCAACCATTGATTGGTCGTAAAGCTCGCCAGAAAGTTTCACCGCCACCAACAGTAACCGCGCGTGAGCCACACGCGCCGCCAGTGGCATTTTTGTGATTTTCCAAGAAATCCGAGGGTATTTCAGTCTGTTACCTATACAGGGGCATTCAGGTAAATGTTTTGAGATTCCTAACATTTTTTTATATAAATATTTGTAAATTTGCTTGCATGTTGTAAAACAAGAAAAACAAAAAAAACAAAAACAAGTATAAAAAGAATAACGACACGGGTCCAACACCCATCCTATCATGTTATCGTTCGTGGGTTCCAAGCCCAATTCTCGAATATGATTATACCCATTTCTCAACGATATCAAAATATTTTTATTTTATAAACGAATATTGTTCGTCAACACGTCTCTTTTTTTACAGAAAAGGACCGATGTCAAAAAGTTAAAATACCAAATATGGATTATGTCCATAGTTTTTTGGTAACTCAGACGTATTTCTCATTTTTAGGGTTAAACGTCAATATTTTAGACAAGTTTCCTATTTTTTAGGAACTGATGTCATTTTTTTAACGTGTCTCCTACGAACGTTGTTTGTCGACACGTCTCTTTTTACAGAAAAAGACCGATGTCAAGGATATTTATACTAAATATGGATTATGTCCATTTTTTTTTCTTTTGGTAACTCAAACGTAAATCTTCTTTTTAGGGTTAAACGTCAATATTTTAGACAAGTTTCCTATTTTTTAGGAACTGATGTCATTTTTTTAACGTGTCTCCTAATTTTAGGGACCGACGTTAACTATTTTATTAAAAAAAACAAAATTGCAAATAAGCTCAAAATATAATAACATTTGAATCAAATATAAAAACACACAAGTAAGGGTAACCTTTTTTTTGAAAGGATGTTTTAAGGGTGATGTCTACCTTCCCTTAATCATAACTAACCTAGTATCTGAATCTTTGAGACCAGTGTCTAATTTAGGATTTTTAATTCCCTCAAATTACTAGATGGTGACTCTAATAAAATCTTTATTTCCCCCAATAAAAAATTCTTTTGTTAAAAAAATAACAAAAAGAGTGGAACCATCGCCCGACGTCGTGTATCGACAATTACTATAATGATGAGAATCAATAGAGTCTTGCATTTGAAATTAGACCCTACAATCTAACCTCTTAATTAGCTGTTGAGATTGTTACATAACAAAATAGAACAATCCCCTGTTTCATGATGTTCTTGGATCCTTTCTCCTCTAAATTATCCATTTATCATGCTTTTATTCAAGTTGAATTTGAAGTCTTGGATTGTTAGGGTGGCATCGTTTTCCAACATGCCTTAATTTCTTCCGCAAGGAAATCATTAGGAAAGTACTGGTTGGTGCTATGCAACCGCATCAGTTCCACCATCGTCGCTATACAATTCAGGCGTACACGTTTCAACTTTTGACTATTTTATAAATTCATTGTTTACACTCAATGGAGCTTATTAATGGCAATTAATGGTGAGTTCATTAACATTTTTAATTTTGATTTGATGATGAAGTGCCCTAATAGTCAATGTCAAGGTCTCAAAATAGATAAATGTAATTTTTATATATAATGTATTTAGTTCTTATTTTAGCTATAATTGAGCAAAGAAAATTCATTGATACAAATAAATTTCATTGCCTAATTAAGTTTGATGTGGTATGTTTGGCTGATGAGTTGATTGGCTAGATTAATAATAATAATAAAAAAAAAAATCCAAAAAACAAGTTTAAAAAATGCACCAAAAAATGGAACACCGCAAGTTAAGTATCGGCGTCCACGACATTTTACGCTTTAATTCTAACATGTAAGATATGAAGCAACGCCATGCTTGAAAAGAAATCTGAAAAAAGCCCCCGGACATATAAGATATGAAACTTGTCAAAAACAATCATAATTTTAGATTTAACCATTGAATTGTGCTCTAATTTTATTAGATGATTCTGTTTTCTGTTTTTTTTTTTAAAAGTATCCTGTTTGTAAGCAATGATATATATAATGGAAGGATTACTCCAAAAAAGTGACATGATGAAGCGTGTGTACCATGATTTATGCGTACGTGTTGTTTGGTACGTATGTTTTCTGCTTCTTCTTTTTTTAGTTTTATTCTTCTTCTTTTTTTTGTGTTTTTTTCTTTAATTAGATTAGCATTGGTTTATTTAATAATCTAATAGACTCAAGTGTTGTTTTTTTTTAATTATTTATTTATTTAATGTTATTGTTTTTTTATATATTATTTAAATTATTCCTTGAACGAATGACTTGAAACTTGAATTTTTATTAACCTGTCATTTTTTTAAATAAAAAAATTAAATTGTTCAGCCTGGCAAAGCACGGAGAGCATATCTATGAAACCATTATCTTCTTGTTCATTATTAGGCACCTGCTGCAATTGCGAGTCTGTTTCACTGCAACTTCGCAACGGAGGTCTACAACGAAAAACAAGTGAAAGGGTTGTGTGTGACAGCTGGGTCCTATAAGCTAGAAGGTTGGGATAAAGAGCATTTTAATTGCTGTAACTGGGATTATAGGGTTGTGTGTGACAACACCACAAACCGAGTGATCCAACTACATCTTTCAGATGTAAATTATGATTATCTCAATGCATTCCAAGACTTGGATCTCAATGCCTCTTTCGTCCAATCATCTCTTCAAAATTATATTTTGATCTTTAAACTTTAATCTTTTTAATTTAAAGTTTAAATTGACTTTAAAATTAATTTTTTTAACAATCATACCCTTTATAAATTCAATTAAACTTTCAATAAAATTTAATTAAATCCATAAACATTTGATTTTGAATTTTATTTTTTAAAATTAAATTTTCTTTGTCAGCAGAGTTTTCATCAGTAAAAAAATATACTGTCAAATTTTAATTTTTATATTTTTAAACCTCCTCAACTAATTTTTAGCTATTTTTTGAACACTTTGATATCCGCTTCTCACTGCTATTATTTTTTGTTTTCTTTCAAATATATTTTTTTGTGAGAAAACCCAAAAATAGATAACAAGAAACTGAATAAAAGAACAAACCCTAATTATTATTATAATTATTTTTTGTATTAATTGGAGCACATTATATATATATATATAAGAAATTGTGATTTTTTTATCAAATTTCTGAATTTCTCCAAAAATTTTAAAATTTTAACCCAAGCTAAAACATTATATTAGAAGGCTTCACGTAAATTTTTAGAATTTTTTGATACCTCAATTAAGAATTACAAATTTTCTTTATATAAAACTAATAAAAAAAATATTAATAAAATCTTGAACTGAACTAGAACCTACCCTAGCTGATACATGCCTCCACCCTTGGGTGCAGTAAGAAGAAATTATTGATAATAGAAATCATTTTCTAATCTCTTCTGCCATGTATTTCATAAGATCAAATCAATTGTTCATATACAGCACCTGACTTCCCAAAGTCTATGAAGAAAAGTAAAGCAATAAACAAGAAGTTGGAATATCCTTTAATCCAACACCACAAACCGAGCGATCTGTGCCGTGGTGCGGGCCCCCTGGCTAGCACTGTCCGTGAAGATTCTCCCATTCAATGAAGCCCAAGTCTCCCTTGGATAATTAATTCAGCATAGAAAATTCAATGATACAGATAATTGGGAATCTTGACCGACTTCACAAGTCTGCCAAGAAAAAAAAAAAAAATTGAAAGTGGATGATGAAGGTACTGGGAAATCACTTCATTCCATGAAAAAAGTTAAGGAAGAAATTTTTTGATTCCACATTATTTCCATGTCTATAAGAGAAAGCAAAGTAGTTTACGCAATAAATTGGCGGAATTGATATTAACATATCAAAATAATTTGACAACACTAAAAATATATTAATTTGGAGTTAATAAAAAATTAAAAAAAAAAAATTTATTTAAAAATACTTTTAAAACACAAAAATAAACATCCATGAAAACTTAAATTAAATGTTCAAACAAATGACTTCCCAAGTCTAAGAAGAAAAAAGAAAGAAAGAAGCAAAGTAGCCTAAAGGAACACCCTGTTCCACAAGCTTGAAGAAAAATATTAAACTAATGAAGAAAAGTAAAGCAGTAAACAAGAAGTTGGAATTAATATCCTTTAATCCAACACCACAAACCGAGCGATCTGTGCCGTGAAGACTCTCCCATTCAACGCAGCCCAAGTCTCCCTTGGATAATTAATTCAGCATAGAAAATTCAATGATACAGATAATCGTCACTGTCCGATCAAATGCATTAATTATGACGTGTAAACAAATACATTTATGAACCAAAATTGAAAAGATTAAGCTTGAAAAGAAATCCGTCACCACATGGATCTTTTCAAATTAAGTCTAAACGATTCTGTTTTTGTTATTTTAATTATTTTTTTAGATAATTTTGTATTTTAATTTTTTTCCTCACTTAATTGTAAAATCTTTTAATTAGATCGGTTTTAAACTTTTATTTCAACAATTGGAGTCGGTTAGAGTTAGTTAACAATAAAATAAATGGTAGGAGAATTATGTAAGAGTCACGCAAGAAATAACAGAATCATTCTCCTCTCATTTATTTCTCTGTTTTCCTCCTGCTTCATTTTGTTAAGCCAAGCTTAACAGATGATTATATTATGAAGCTCGTAATTGATGGTTTTATTTATTTATTTTTTGTAAGCCATTGATAATGATTTTTTTTTTCATTTTTTCCTTTCTTCGATCAAATTCGTTTTGATGATGTGGATTATAGGAATCTTGACTTCCCAAGTCTATGAAGAAAAGCAAAGCAGTAAACAAGAAGTTGGAATTGATATCCTTTAATCCAACACCACAAACCGAGCGATCTGTGCCGTGGTGCGGGCCCCTGGCTAGCACTGTCCGTGAAGACTCTCTCATTCAATGCAGCCCAAGTCTCCCTTGGATAATTCGGCATAGCAAATTCAATGATACAGATAATTGTCACCGTCCGATCAAATGCATGAAGAGGACAAAATTCTATATAAGAGACAGCTTTTGCTTGCTTTTGTATTTTGTCAAGTAGGAGCGTTAATATGAAGACGAGGCAAATGTGGGTGTGGATGCTGCTCATGGCACTGGCCTTCCTCAACGACCGGAGCCATTGTTGTTTGGACGAAGAGAGAATTAGTCTCTTAGAGATAAAAGCTTGGTTCTATCATGCAGGTGCAGCTGTGTCCTATCAGCTACAAGGTTGGGATAAAGAGCATTTTAATTGCTGTAACTGGCATAGGGTTGTGTGCGACAACACCACAAACCGAGTGATCGAACTAGATCTTTTTAATGTAAATTATGACGGTCTCAATGCAGTCGAAGACTTGTATCTCAATGCGTCTTTGTTTCTGCCTTTCAAAGAACTGGAGATTCTCGACTTAAGAGACAACCAATTAGTTGGTGGCTTAAAGAACCAAGGTTCTATGCTTTCAATTTTCTTTTAGATAACACATAAAGTTACTTTTATTTCAAGTAACTTTACATTGAATCTTTATGGATATTGGGATGGTTGATATATAAATCTGTTAATTGTCTTTGCTTCTGACAATCTTCTTTCAGGTTTTCAAGTCCTAGCTTCAGGATTGAGGAATTTGAAAGAACTTTATCTAACTTACAATAAATTGAACGACAGCATTTTATCATCTTTCAGTGGTTTTTCAACTCTCAAATCTCTAGATCTATCAGCCAATAGGTTCACAGGAACAATTGATCTCAAAGGTAAAGTTATAAATCATTCCTACCTCGCGTGACATTCCTTAGTATGCTTAATTTATTCTTTAGTAAACTTGTCTAATAATAGAAAAAAATTACGCACGTAAGAAATAACAGAATCATTCCTTTGTTTTCCTTCTGCTTAACAGATGATTATATTACAATACACAAAATGGATACTTCCACTTTATATGTCATATGTTAGAATTCATGAATATTTGGTTATTAAAATATTGATATAATGTCAAAAAATTAACACAAAAATTTATATTTCATTGAATTTATATGGATATTGGGATGGTTGATATATATATATATATATATATATATATATATATATATATATATATATATATGCTAATTTCTTTGCTTCTGACAATTTTCTTTCAGGTTTTCAAGTGCTAGTCTCAGGGTTGAGGCAATTAGAGGAACTTGATTTAAGTTACAATAAATTTGACGATAGCATTCTATCATCTCTTAGTGGATTTTCAACTCTCAAATCTTTAAATCTATCAGGCAACACGTTCACAGGATCAACTGGTCTCAATGGTAAACTTATAAATCATTCCTACTTTGGATGCCATTCCCTCGTGAGATTTAATAATTACATGTGTATTAACCCTTAAGTAATTTTTTGGATGAAGCCTTAAAAAGGCTTTATATAATTAATTCTTTAACGAGTGAAATAATTTGAAACTTACATATACATGCTATTAATTTTTGTTCAATTTCTTAATTTATTTTTAAATAAATGAAGGTGAATATTTAATTAACAAAATTTTAATATCATATTAAAAATTATTTTAATTTTAAAACTTAAGCTATGTATATTAACTCTAACATTATAAATTATTTAAATATTGTAAATAATTATTATTGATTGTTCTCTCTATCACAGGTTTAAGGAGATTAGAAACCTTGTATCTGGATTCAACTGACTTCAAGGAAAGCGTTTTGATAGAGTCATTGGGAGCGTTGTCATCCCTCAAGACCTTATATGCCAGTGGTAGTAAGTTTACACACTTTAGGAAAGGTCAGTGACAGTTTTGATGCCTAAAACAATGTGATATTTATAATATATTGATGGATTTATTTGATCTGTTCCACAGGGTTGTGGAATTCGACTAGCCTTGAAAAAGTGTCCCTCGGTTATTCTTCTCTCCCAGCAAGCTTTCTTAGGAACATTGGACCCTTGTCTACTCTTAAAGTCTTGTCCTTGAACGGAGTTGACTTCAATAGCACCCTACCTGCCCAAGGTAATTAAAATCTAATCTTTATACAAATCCATGGAAGAACAATTAAAGAACCTCCTTCAATTCAAATAACATTGTTCATTAATATTTGTGTTATAGAAAAGGATAAAATCTAGAGTTTTTCAATCTTAAATTATAGAAAAAACTTTGAGTAAAAAAAGTTATGAATATCAATAATCTAGATAATTAATCTCTAAAAAAACTAACAAACAAAGTTGTTTAAATAAAATCTAAAACCGACATAGCTAATGAAACAAAAATCAACTAAAACTTTAAAACCTCACTAAGCAATTACATAATTCATATATTCATATTCCCTTAACATGAACATATGAATATATTCTCCAGGTTGGTGTGAACTGAAGAATCTTGAACATCTATTTCTCTCGGGAAACAATCTAAAGGGCGTACTCCCTCCTTGTTTTGGAAATCTATCATTTCTACAATTCTTGGATTTATCTGACAATCAATTGGAGGGAAATATTGCTTTTAGTCACCTTTCCCATCTTACGCAGCTCAGATACCTCAAAGTTTCAAATAACTACTTTCAAGTTCCAATATCATTTGGTTCATTTATGAACCTCTCCAGCCTCAAGTTCATTGAATGCGATAACAATGAGCTAATAGCTGCACCTAGTTTTCAGCCTTCAGCTCCCAAGTTCCAGCTTCTTTTCTTTAGTGCTTCAAATTGTACTCCAAAACCACTCGAGGCTGGATTTCCAAACTTCCTCCATAGCCAACATGATTTGGAGTTTGTTGATCTATCCCACAACAAGTTCGTTGGAGAACCTTTCCCATATTGGCTGTTTGAGAATAATACAAAGTTAAATCGACTATATTTGAGAGACACCTCAATTACAGGTCCTTTGCAGCTGCCACAACATCCAACACCCAACCTTCACACAGTAGATATTTCTGGCAACACCATACATGGTCAAATTGCAAGGAACATATGTTTGATTTTTCCACGTTTGAACAACTTCATGATGGCTAACAACAGCCTCACAGGTTGTATTCCTCCTTGTTTTGTTTTGGGAATATGAGCTCTCTCAGATACTTGGATCTTTCCAACAATCATATGTCTTGTGAACTGCTTGAGCATAATTTGCCAACAAAGGGCTCCTTGTGGTTTTTGAAGCTGTCCAATAACAACTTCAATGGGCGATTACCACCATCTGCGATCAACATTACTTACCTATTTTACCTCTTTCTAGATGGAAACAAATTTACAGGACAAGTATCTGATACCTTTTCTCTTGCATCACTTTTGTGGTTTGATATCAGTAACAATCTTTTGTCAGGCATGCTTCCAAGGGGAATGGGGAACTCTTCAAAATACCATCTTAAGGGAATTGATTTGTCCAGAAATCATTTTGAAGGTACCATTCCAAAAGAATATTTCAATTCTTATATGCTTGAATTTTTAGATCTTTCTGAAAACAATCTGTCTGGGTCATTGCCGTTGGGCTTCAATGCATCATGGTTACGCTATGTCCACCTTTACAGAAATCAATTGAGCGGTCCATTGCCATATGACTTTTATAATCTCTCTTCGTTGGTGACATTAGATCTCGACGATAACAACTTAACTGGGCCCATTCCAAATTGGATTGATAGCCTTTCTGAATTGAGCATTTTTGTTCTCAAATCTAATCAATTCAATGGGAAACTTCCTCATCAGTTATGCTTGTTAAGGAAATTAAGCATATTGGATCTTTCAGAAAATAATTTTTCTGGTCTGTTACCCTCATGTTTGAGCAATTTAAATTTTACGGCATCGGATGAAAAAACTTTGGATCCCCCTCGTACGGGGATACTAAATGGTGGAATAATCCGGGAAGAAATATTTGCATCCATAGGGGGAAGAGAATTGGAAAACGAAGGTTTTTATCCTGATGACGAAGTTTTGTGGCCAGAGTTCAGTGTAAAAATAGCTGTAGAGCTTACATCAAAGAAAAATTTCTACACTTACGAAGGCGATATCCTTCGTTACATATCTGTTATGGATCTTTCTTGTAACAGATTCACTGGAGAAATCCCGACAGAATGGGGAAACTTAAGTGGGATATATGCTCTAAATCTGTCACAAAATAATCTCACTGGATTGATCCCTCCATCTTTCTCCAATCTGAAGCAGATAGAGAGCTTGGATCTTTCACACAACAACTTGAATGGGAGAATTCCTGCACAACTCGTTGAACTGAACTTTCTAGCAGTTTTCAACGTGTCGTACAATAATTTGTCAGGAAGAGCACCGGAGAGGAAATATCAATTTGCTACCTTTGATGAGAGCAGTTATAAAGGGAATCCTCTTCTTTGTGGACCTCCATTGCATGACAGTTGCGACAAAACAGAATCACCATCAGCAAGAGTGCCTAACGATTCCAACGGAGATGATGGATTAATAGACATGGACAGTTTCTATGTCAGCTTTGGTGTGTTTTACATAATTGTGGTGTTGACAATTGCAACAGTACTGTGCATAAATCCGCATTGGCGACGCAGGTGGTTTTACTTCATTGAAGAATGCAGTGACACTTGCTATTGCTTTTTGGCTATAAACTTTCCCAAGTTGTCCAAATTCAGAAGGTGATTGGATCTTATCAGGAGCGTGTGGGTTGCTTTCTGAATTTGTTGTACTCCTCTGTGGAGAAGCAGTCGTATTCCAAATCAATGGTTTCTCACTGCATGTTTAGCAATTTGCCTGTGAGAAGTGATATGTGAAAGTGTTCTTGCTTAGCCTTTCTGTTTTGATGTGACTTGTGTTTGTCCTTGTGCTTGTATCCATATTTGTTTGTTTATTTGTTATGTCTTAATTATGTTGAGGAACCAACCAATATTTCTTGGCTTCTTGTGATTTCTATAGCTATTTAAGCCTTACTTGTGGGCTATTTTAAATATCAAGAGTTTATTTCAGATTTTTCTCTCCTGTTGGGTCTCTTTCAAGCCCATTTTGCACTTAATTTTGAATTCTTTTAATTAAATCGGTTGTAAACTTTTAAATCAACAATTGGAGTATTGTTTTAAGATTAGATTATTTAATTGTAATTTTTCTGAAAAATACGAGAGTTTTTTTTTCTTTATTCCTCTATAATTTCAAGGCTATAAGAGAACCTTAATTCATTCACGCCTCATGAAATTCAATTTGGACAGTGGTGGTATAAGGAAACGAAAAGGTTGTTATAAAAATTAAGAATTTTGAATGTTTCATTTTAAAATGGTTACTACTTTTTAATTTCAGATTGTTGAATCTTCTGTTTGCTTCAAGCTTGATGATACATGTCGAACGTCAAAAATCCGCGCGGCGATTTTCGCTTCGGTGATTTTTCTTTTTCGTTCCTTTCGCTTTCGCTTGATTTAGAGTCTTAAGAGTCGCCACCTAGTATTTATTGAGGGTTACTAAGAAACTCAAATTTACTGGTCATGGTCAAAGATTCAAGGGTAAAGAACTGATTGTGACTAGAAAAGGTATTAGCATCCCTAGCACACCCTACCTGAGATAAACTGCTTTTGCAATTTGATACGGTTTGAAAATTTAAAATATTAATCAAATTCTTAAGGCTTTAATAAATCAGTTATTAAATCTCATTATATATGTAAAAACTTATTATTATATTTTCATAAAAAATACAACTTGATTTTATTTGTGCTTTGAGATATTTAACCATATTCAAATTAAACCATAAATTTTTGTCTTTTTGATTTTTATAATTTAATAACATAAATAAATAAAAATACAAAACACCCACTTCCACGTCACCTTTTACTATGTTTTTCTGTTACAATTTTTTACAACATAACATAAACTAAAAACATTTAACAGCCATTTTAAATACATATATTCAAACATGTAAAAATTACAAAAAAGGTCCCTAAAGAGCCCAGGAACTGCAGAGGAGGCCCTCAGGAACTGTGGAAGCAGTGCGGCGCGTCTGATTCACGCGCTGCCGCGAAAAGACCGGCAGCAGGGGAGATCCGAAACGGCTTCCTCCCCTCTTAATTTTCCTCGCCGGCGGCGACCACGCTGTCACCTGCAAAACACCAAAACGCAACAAACAGTGATTTTAGTTTTTCTTTTTCTTTTTCAGATCTGTCTCGGTCTTCCTTCTTCCTCTTGATTTTCTGCTCTTCCCTTCTTCTGGGTTCAGCGCCGCCGTTGCGTGTTGCCATCTCTATGGTTGAAGATCGGAGAAGAAGCTGTCGTGGCCGGTGGCGCGTCAGCACACGTGACGATGACACTCGGGGGGAATCAACTCAAAGGACTGACCGCCGCTGCTGGCTGAGATAGCGGTTCAGTGGCTGATCTGCAGGCCGTCCATGGCCACTGCCGTGCGTGGGGGCGGAGCTGCTACGGGGAGAAGATTAGTGGCTGCTCTGGTTTGGGAGCAGAAGCTCCCGATTCAAAACCTCAAGGCCAGGGGTTTCTCTTAAATTTTTGTGAGAGATTGGAAATGGTGGCTCTTATTCTGTGAGCTGGAGGATGACAGATCGGTGAAGACAGGGAAAGCTGGTTTGGGTAGTCCGTGGTTGGCTGGGGGATCGGCTATGGCTTTCTTTTTTCAAGGCTGAGGGCCGCCTGGCTTTTATTGGCTGGGAGTTGGGTTTCCTTCGAGGGGCGGCTGCCTGTTGGCTGAGAGTGAGAGGGTTTTCAGCCGGGGAAAATGGGGAGAGTGGACAGAGAAGGGAAAGGAAACCACCGTTGGAGGGGCGGCGGCGGCACTGCTCTTCAAAGGCCAGGGGTGGTTGAGTGTGAGAGGGTGAGGTTTTAGGGTATTTTTCTTTTCTTTTTCCCGGGTCCCCCTGAATAAAAATTCTCCCCTCTCCCTCGTGAGTCAATTTTTTTCCCGTCTCAATTTCTCCCCCTTTTCTTATTTGGACCATTGTTTAGGTTTTCAAAATAGTCTCCCAATTTTTCTTTTCTTTTCTTTTCTTTTCTTATTTTTTTTTGTAAATTTTAATTTTTTTTATTTTTTTTTTGTATTTTTAAAAGCGGGCAATATCAACGTCGACTCAACAAGAAAAAATTAGTGATTGGAAAATTTACGCGTTAAAAGTTGAACGCGTTCAAAACTCTTAAAAATTTAAATTTTTTTGAGATGACGTTGAAAATGCTAAAAACAATGCAAATACATCAAAAATATATTTTTTAGGTTTTTTTTTTTTTGCTATTTTTTATTTTTTTGAAAATTTATAAAAAAATATAGGTCAAAAATTGGATAGCAACAATATAAATTACTTGTTCCAATCTTATACTTGGCTCCTCCAAGCCTGAGAGGGAATGTAAAGATATCAAAGGCTCTAGTCCTGCCACATGTCAAAAGATTAGAGAATAAAATGGTTAGAATGTTGATAGTAACTCTTAGTCTTATTTGTCAGTTAAAAGAATCAGTTAATATTATTTAGTGAAGAATAGATAACATGAATAAGCTTCCTACTGTAGCAATATATAAACCAAGCTGTTGAGAGTATTGAATTTAGATCGAGCTCCCCTTTTCCAACTTCCTACCTGAATTGGTTGAAATGATTCATTTGAGATACTTAATTAAGTTTGAGATGGATCATGATAAGTGACCATCCAGAGTCCATAAGGAACCTCAAGTACTTGAAAATACTTGATTTGAAAGGGAGTCTTGAATCTTCTTTGCCTGCTAGGATCACACAATTGACATGTCTTTGCCAGCTCCGTAACTATTAACACAGTTTCCAGTCATCATCGTTCTTCCCAAACTCTCATGGAATGAGAATTCCAATAGGAATAGGAAGATTGACGAGCCTACAAAAATTAGGAAGCGTTGAAGTGAATGAAGATTATGAGTTAGTTAGGGAGGTGAGAAAGCTAACTTAGTTGAGAAGGGAATGGATCTCTGTTATACTTTGTGTTGCTTCTCATTTTTTTTATCCTCACACAAAAAAGAAAAAAAAGTGAAGAAATAAAAAAAAAACATCAAAAGAAAACAAAAATATATAAAAGTAAAACAACGATATAGGGAAGCTCAAAAAATGATCAAAGATTAGTTATGGAAGTTCAAAAATATAAAAATTGAAATTGAACAATATGTTTTCAATTCAATTGAAGGAAGAAAAGTTTAAAATCAAATGTTTAAAGACTCAATTAGATTTTGTTGAAAGATTAATTGAGTTTATGAAGGGTTAAATTGCAAAAAAAAATTGATTTTTAAGTCAATGTTTCCTTCAATTTGAAGAAATTAAAATATGGGGGTCGTATTACAATTTTTAAGAGTTAGTTTGGTCAAATCAAGGGCTTAATTGCATAAACATTGAAACTTGATGGCACTTAGGGACTTGATTAAAGAAAACCAAAACTAAGGACCAAACTAGAAAAGACACATAAATATAAGGGATGGAATTAACCAAATCAAGGGATAAATTGAAGAAATTGAAAATTTGTTGATCAATTAAGGGTCAAAATACACTAATTCAAAACCAATAACCAAAGTGAAAAGAGCAGTCAACTTCAGGGCTAGCTTTTGAATTTGACAAGGATGTAATTGAATTGATTCTTAAAATTAAAATCTCAACTGAGGGCTTGATTAAATAAATTGAAAATTAAGGACTGATTTGGAAACAAAAGCTTTCTAGCGCTATTTTTTTTTAAATGAAACAACGAGTTTCGTTCAAAACAATGTCGCTTCATTCATTATTCACATTAAAAAAAATAGAGAGAAAACAGTGTCATTTTGTACGTATATCTTCTCCCCTTCCCATGGACACACTACAAGCAAGGGAAGAAGAAGATTGTTCCCTCACTTCCCTTGCAGCGCCACTCTCCCTCTCTCCTAAAAACCAACAAGACCCACTACCCCTGGCTAGCACTGTCCGTGAAGACTCTCTCATTCAATGAAGCCCAAGTCTCCCTTGGATAATTAATTCAGCATAGAAAATTCAATGATACAGATAATTGTCACTGTCCGATCAAATTAACGCGTGAAGAGGACAAAATAGTATATAAGAGACAGCTTGCTTGCTTTTGTATGTGGTCAAGTGGAGCGTTATGAAGATGAGGCAACTGTGGGTGTGGATGCTGCTCATGGCACTGTCCTTCCTCAACGAGCGGTGCCATTGTTGTTTAGAAGAAGAGAGAATTAGTCTCTTAGAGATAAAAGCTTGGTTCTATCATGCACGTGCAGCTGGGTCCTATGATCAGCTAGGAGGTTGGGATAAAGAGCAATATTTTGATTGCTGTAACTGGCATAGGGTTGTGTGTGACAACACCACAAACCGAGTGATCGAACTACAACTTTCAGGTGTAAATTATGATGGTTTCAATGCAGTCGAAGTCGACTTGGATCTCAATGCGTCTTTGTTTCTGCCTTTCAAAGAACTGGAGATTCTCGACTTAAGCGCCAACCAATTAGTTGGTGGCTTAAAGAACCAAGGTTCTATGCTTTCAAATTATGATGGTTCTCACACACACACATATATATATCTGGTAATTGTCTTTGCTTCCGACAATTTTCTTTCAGGTTTTCAAGTGCTACCTTCTGGGTTGAGGAATTTGGAAGAACTTGATCTAAGGGACAATAAATTTAACGACAACATTTTATTATTTTTTAGTGGATTTTCAACTCTCAAATCTCTAGATCTATCAGGCAATATATTCACAGGATCAACTGATCTCAATGGTAAAGTTGTAAATCATTCCTACCTCTAATGGCATTCCTTAATGAAGCTTAATTTATTCTTTAGTGAATTTGTTTAATAAATAGATGTGTATTAACCATTAACTTTTGTTCAATTTTTAAAATTTTATTAAAGGAATGGAGGTGATATGTTAGAATTCATGAACATTTGGTTATTAAAATATTGATATAATGTTAAAAAATTAACACATAAATTTATATTTCATTGAATTTATATGGATTGGGATGGTTGATATATATATATATGTTAATTTTTTTGCTTTTGACAATTTTCTTTCAGGTTTTCAAGTGCTAGCTTCAGGGTTGAGGAATTTGGAGGAACTTGATCTCAGAAACAATAAATTTATCGACAACATTTTATTATCTCTCAGTGGTTTTTCATCTCTCAAATCTCTAGATCTATCAAACAATAACTTCACAGGATCAATTGGTCTCAATGGTAAAGTTGTAAATCATTCCTATCTCGAATGGCATTTTTTCTCGTGTATTAACTCTTAAGTTGTTGCCTTAAAAAGGCTTTATATAATTAATTCTTTAATGCATTTTTTAAGTGAAATAATTCTGCGTTTGAAACTTATGTATGCTACTAATTTTTCTTAAAGTTGTAAATCGTTACTACTAATGTTGGTTGAATTTTTTAATTTTTTGAAAATAAATGAAGGTGATACGAGTATTAATTATTAAAATTTTAATATTATATTAAAAATTATTTTAATTTAAAAACTTAAGCTATGTCTTGTAACATTATAAATTATTTAATTATTAGTGATGGTTCTCTCTGTCACAGGTTTAAGGAATTTAGAAATCTTGTATCTGTATTCAAATGACTTCAAGGACAGCGTTTTGATAGTCATTGGGAGCGTTGCCATCCCTCAAGACCTTAGATGCACGTTTTAGTAATTTTATACACTTTGGGAAAGGTCAGTGACAATTTAATTTGGTGCCTAAACCAATATGATATTTTATAATATATTGATGGATTTATCTGATCTGTGCCACAGGTTTGTGGAATTCGAAGTGACAGTGTTTTCTTGATCATATCCAGACTCATTTGCAGGTGGTTTATTTTTAATTCAGCATGTGCCCAGGACCCTTCAATCCATTGAGCCTTCCTCTCTTGCAACTTGTTCCTTGTAGCCAGTTGCAACTTCAAAAGATTATTAAGACGCATATCCATCTGCCGTTTAAGTTTTTCGAACTCTTTTGCATATACATTATCCAGCATCTTAATAGGGTGTTTAGGAGTGTGGTAACTGTTGCTTTTCAAATAGCTTTTCATGCCGAAAAGTATGTCAATAATAATTTTTTTATTTTTTAAAAATTATTTTTTATATCAACACATCAAAACGATCCAGAAAGTACAAACCAAACTCAATTTTAGCAAATAAAAATAAAATTGAAATTGTACAAAAAACAGGTTGCACCGCAGTGCCAAACGGGCACTAAGTTTATCCACTTAACTATTACTGTGTAAACGAATAACAGCTGCCTCTGTTCTTTGCTTATGTTCGAGCTCCACCTTGTCTTGCTCATACTTCTTTTCAAACTCTTCCCTTTCTTCTTGTTGCCTATGCAATAACTTCCTCATCTGTTTATCACATTTCTTTTCAATGTCTTTGATACTTTTTGAGTAATCTTTTTGTGCCAATTCCAGATGAGAAAGGACCTGATCGATGGAGAACTCCTGACCAGATCTGAGGTTTTCAACCTCCATTCTCACTTTTTGCATGTTAGATGGTGTTGACAGTGAAGATCTTCCATTTGACTGATTATGACTGAAATCTTCTAATGAAAAACCTGAAGCTTTTGGAGAGCCAGCTACCTTACAAGTCCCAGTGCGATAAAGAAATACTTTCCTCAGACATCGCAACTTTGAGTAAACAAAATCTGCCTCGTCTTTCTTGCAGCTGAAATTCAAATGCTCTTTTGCAAGTGCAAGTGATTCTTTGTGATCAAGTTTGTGCTTTAGCATGGAAGCTGCAGTCCAACACTGCAATATGAACAGCACAAAGTAAAGCAGGCCGTCAGCAAAAGGTATCAAACATTTATGTGATCACTCACCAGCACAGTTCACAAGGAAGGAAAAAAGAAGGCATGCTCAGTAATTATCACAGATATAGAAAATGCAGAAGCACCAAAAAGCAAGGGATGAACAGAAACAAGGAGAGAGAGAGACAGACCGCTGAAGTCAAGAATGTCAACACCAAATTTCTTAAATCCAATTAGTATGAAAAACAAAAGGAGAATAATTCATTGACACTGTAGTTTCCATCCTATGATAAAGATCTTACAAGTAGAGGGCAAACCAACCTGTTTTAGTTTGCTTTAGGCACTTTCCCATTAAATTATTTTCTTTCCTAGATAAATAGATAGGACCTAAGAAACAAGAATCATATCTTCCAAGTGTGATTAGAATTTCACATTTCTAATCGACTTATTTCATGTTTACAATTCTTTTTTATCCAGGTCTTCTTACTATTCTTAAATAGAGGATGTAGTAGAATATGAAAGATTTTTTTCATCTTCAAAATAATCAGATATGATTAATTCCAACCTCAATTCAGATAAAAAGCCCACTCCATAATCCTTCATTACACTGAAACAATCACCTTATTCACAAGGAGTAAATAATGCATTCAACAAAAAGCATACTAGAATGTTTGATATAGGTATTTTTAAAAAATACCTCCCTTCAATTTCCTCAATATGTCAGGTCATATTTTTGGCTGCAAATCTTGTATCCCTAGCGATTCCTCCTCTTTTTAATTCCTATGTACTATCGCTTTAGATCGAAGGTGTAAAATGACCCCAACAGAGGATACAAAAGCTTGAACTCTGCTTGTTAGTTTTCGAAACTTGGTCATTTTACACTTCTTAAAACAACCAGTCGCATTGCAAAAATAGGAATTAACAATTTAGAAAAGGTAGATAACATGTCATGCATTTAGAGATCTGTCAGATTCAAAACCAACCAGTAAGATATTAAAGCTATTGCAAATGCAATGAACATTTCAAAATATCCTCAAATTCAACAACCATGATCCAAAATGACATGACATCGTAAAGCATCGTTTTACAGTAGTGACTGACTTATTATGTTTTAATCAGAGGGTGTAAGAGTTGTGTCACAAGGAAATTAATGATCAAACAGCAGGAAATATAGAAAAAAGAAGGTTCTAACCAAGGATATCAGAAATGCCTGCAATAAGCTAGGTGGTTCTCTACTGACATGGTGATTATTCAGTACATATTCCCGAAACTGTTCCACCATGACTTTGACATTTTCCTGAAGGGATAGTGAAACATGTCAACATAACGACATCATCAAAGAAATACTGCTGCATAATCTTGAGATCAATTATGAAAATAACGATGTTTCCTGATACATGACCCAGCAACTTCCAGCAAATTCATAAGTCCAGAGTAAACATGTTAATAAAGTAAAAGAACCCATCACAGCAGTAAGCATATCATTTCCCTCACTTTTAATAGAGTGAAGATAGAATTTGGTTAATTGAGTCCTGGCAATGTAAGCAAACTAAGACCAGAGAGGGTTTTCTTCTATTTTTTAAGTTTTCCTTTTTCCTTTTATATTGTTACTCAGTGACACACTAGAGGAGACGGAAAAAATAGCAGATCATCATTGTCAGAATGCTAAGAAACATAAAATATCAAACAAATCTTCCTATTTCAATGGATGACAAGGGAGAGGATTTGTGATTACATTGAGAGAACAAGAAATTAACAAATAAAAATAAAATTCAAAAGCAACATTTGATGGTGATGATATTCCATTTCAAATAGGAATTGAGTGAAATTGAAATTCAATAGTGCCCAAAAATGCAATGCTCTCTAGGCCAAGAAATTCTTAGTATCTTTATCTCATTAAGATCTAAAACAGTTATTTCAATCCAATGCCAACAGTAGGGATCATTGCAAGGTTGATGGCTTGAATGCACAAAAAGTAGGGTATTTACCAGATTTTTTCTTCTTTATTTCTATGCTTAAAATCAATTCTGAAACCAATTCAAAGTACTAAGAATAGCAGTAGATAGGCAGACCCAATACACCACATCAAAGAACCTACTGCAGCATTCATGAACAAGTGCTAGAGAAATTAACTTCAGAGGGATGAGATGCATACTGGGAGTTGCAAAATTTCACAAAGTTTTGCTATCTCAGGCTTCAAAAAAAGATGGAGACTCTTCTCAGAATCATCATGCAAGTTCCTTCCTCCATCATACCCAACCATGTCGGCTTTCAGTACTTGTGATAATTTACTAGTCAAATGTGAGAAGTTGGAAACGTGATTCACATCAGTTGTGTTAAGAAGGCCAATTGAACTTGGCATGACTTGAGAAATCTTATGCACTGGAGCTCCAGAAGTTCCTGCAGAAAAAGAGACATTTTATGAAGATTAATTAAAAAAATCAAGGAAATCCCACAATGTTTGCCACCTAATACTCTGAGAAGAGTACCATCTGTGCATACAGGATAAGGAACAAAACCAGAACAATTAATCAACAGTGAAACTAGCCAGTTACCTATTAAAGCAGCTTTCAGAGAAGGCGAATCAGTGTTATTGTTGGACACTTTATTGCGCTTCTTTAACCTTTGCCTTTCGGAACATGAATCCACAGAATCAGTTCTGCCGCGCTCATATGGAGCTGCATCGCCATCTTCATTTGAAACCATTTCCGTAGCATCAAAATTCAAGTCGTCAATACTTCTTTTTTGTTTAGAAGACATCACTTTGCAACCACTCTTCACCTCAGTATCAACCCCAGGTGTCCTATTTACTATCAGATCTTGGCTACCTTCCAGTTTAGCTTTCTTTTGTTTCTGTTTGAACTGTTCCCTGTAAGCACGAGCATCCATTCTCTTAATTCCAACCAGGACAGTTTTGATAACAGGTTTGTCACTGTTTCCAACTTCTTGAGTTTCAAGTTGTTTAACACTCTTCTCTTTCTTGTGCTTTTCCTTCATAATTAAAGAGCCGGAGCTTTTACCACACTTTGTTGAACCAGAAGAACTAGATGACGACTGATTCTTACCCTTCTCAGGCCTTCTAGAAGGAGTCGGTAAACTTTGTTTCTCGACCAATCTCTCAGATTTCCTCGTAACAGGAGGAATTGTGGGGGGGGTCTGCTTCTCAATACGTTCAGACTTTCTACTACTTGAAGGGCTTGGAGTCAAGTTTTTCTTCAATGATGTTTCTCTAGCTGACTTTCTTAGACCACAAGTATCATTAGCAGCACCCAAACTGCTTGATGATCTGTTACCAATGTTTCTCCCTTTTATATCATTACTTTCCTCATCCTTACCTTTACGACTAACCTTGGTATCATTTCCCATCCTGCAAGCTGTAAACCACAAACAACAACAACAACATGAGATTCCATTAAATAAACCAGGTCAGGCTTAACATTGATGTTTCACAAGCAATTGACCAAACTAAACCCAAGTATCCCTATATTGGCAAACCAATCCCCCACTCTTCCACTTACATTCAACCCCATAAAAAAATTACTATATTTGAAGCAATCTTACAAAAACTTAGACTGGATATTCTTGGAAATTATGAACAACATTCTCATAAAGAAAAAAAAAAGTATTCATTATTAGAATTTCCAAGTACAATATTCTCATAAAAGAAACAAAAATTGCCAAAAAACTTAATTCTTAGAATTTCCAAGCAAAACGTTCTCAAAAAGAAAGAATAATAGCAAAAACAATGAAAGGCTTAGAAGACATCAACAATGTACAATCAAGGCTGCATGTTCATTTCAATCACTGCAATGCCATTCACAATCACCGAACCGCAAGAACCTAACGAAAAAATCAACAGAAACTACACCAAAATTACGCTAAACAAAACCCTAAGTCACTGAAAAAATTATTTTTTTCTTTTTCAATTTCAGATTAAAAACCCTATCAGAAGGAGGGGGGGGAGGGGTGGATGAGATTGGAGTTCTAACTTACCGGAGAGAGAATAGTTGGGAGGTCACCGGATTTAGTCTTCCGACGGCATTTGACTGCCGGAGTCTTTAATTGCCGAGTAGAAATGAGTAAAGAGTTGATAAAACTTTACCAATGAACAGGCCCGCAGGGAAGGGGTTAATGATCAATGTCATGCTTTGTACCTGCCCAGTTGGGAGGTTACTTATATGTTAATCTTTAGTCCTACCACTTTACTTGTATTCAATTTAGTCCAACACTACAAGGATTGGATTCAGACTTGGTAGCTATCATTTTTTTTAAAACCCGACATTACTTAATGAGTTAACCTCTAAACTAATCCGGATTTTAATTTTAATAAACCCAGTAAAAACCTTTAACTTTTTTAAAAATAAATAATAATAATATTTTTACTTTTTATAAAATAAAAATAAATTAATTAATCAGGTTAATTCTAGTTAACAACACTATGGCCATAAACTTGTTGCGAGACAACCCCAAACCTTTGATATGGGAGGGCAACCCAACAAATAAACATTGATAGAAATTAGCTTATCAACTCCCGAAATAGTAATATAAAAATCCATATTTAAAATCTGATTTAGAAACTTGATAATCATGGATTGAATTCATGTTATCATATGTGAAAAGCTTAAACTGAAAAACAAAAAATGAATTTGTTTTAATAATTTTTTCTCAATAGTCGAAGTTTTTATTGTTGACAACTGTCAATCACAAATAGAGAAATAATTCGTCATAATTGAGGGCACAATATGTGTAATTGTTTTTTTTTCAAGTTTTTGTGGTTGTATTTTTTTAAAAATAAGTTTTTAAAAAATATGATTAGATATTGTTAGTTGGATTTAGATACGTGTTTGATAAAAATTATAGTTGAGATTTATGTATAGCAAAAAACATATATAAAATGTTTGGTTGTGATTGTTTTTCAAAAGTGTTTTTTCTTGGAAATGCATTAAAATAATTTAAAAAATATATATATTTTTGATATTAGCGCATCAAAATAATTTAAAAATATAAAAAAATAATAATTTAAGGTAAAGAAAAAAATAAAAAAAATTTAAATTTTGAAAAAAGTGCTTTTGAAACGCAAAAATAAATAGAATTTCATGAAATTTAGTTAAAAAAACATGTAAAAACTGCTTCACAAAAGCTGCGTTTCAAACTCAATTTTTTAGTGGGCTCCACAGTATAAAATGTAACTTAGTGTATAATCAAATACCTAACTGTGTTTTTTATACCGCAAATACAAAAGTTACGACTAAAGAAATGCACCTTAACTACAATGATTTTTTTAATAAACTATATAACTTTAATATACATGAAATTGAAAGATATTGGAGGTTGATAATTGATGTGATGTTAATCCACTTAACCAGTGATTCTAAACTTGCTTCGTGTTAATTGATTTGAACTAGATTTAAAAACTATAATACAAGGGTTAACTTGATAATTATAGATTGAATTCATGTTTGCATTTGCTTAAACTATATATAAAAACAAAAAATAAAAATTGTAAATAATTTTTTACTCGGTAGTCAAAGTTTTAGTTGTTGACTTAACTGTCAATCACAAATGGAGACACAATTTGTCATAATTGAGGGAACAATATTTAACTACAAAGTTTTTTTTTTTTTAATATATCTTTAATATACATGAAAATGGAAGACATTGAAGGTTGATAAATGATGTTAACTCACGTACATATTTAAAATCATTATTGTTAAATCACTTACATGTTTAAACATATGCCACATAAATTTTAAATTTAATATTCATAAGTATAGTAATTAAAAATTAGATAAATATATACTTTGAGGATTAGCTTGTAAGGTGATTTTTTAAAAATATATATCTAAAATGAAAACAACAAAATAAAAATAATATGTATAAAAAAGATAGAATATAGATGAAAAACACTTGAAACAAAAAACCTAAATATTGTAAATATTATCCTACAAGAAAACAAACGAGTAATTTTTTTTATTATTAATCTATAAAAAATATCAATATGTCCTTAATTTAAATATAAACTAAATAACCTTATTATAATTTCTTCTTGTCCCACATCATTAATGAATATAAAAATACTATGGTGTAATTTTGGGATATAGCTTAACTGATCAGATTCTAAATTTGCTCCTCGAAGATCATCAGTTCGAGTTTCAAAAAATTCAGGGTCACTGGAAACTTATATGATCGTTAACTTCAGGGCCCGTGGAATTAGTCGAGGTACGCACAAACTAGACCGGACACCTATATTAATCTAAAAAAAAAAACAGTATGTTGTACCTCTAATATCGTCTTGGCTTTACAACCTTAAGTTAACACGAAGAACTATAGCGAGCAAACACATTGTAAGATTTAAATTCAAAGAGAAATATTATATATAAAACCAATTAATGACTCAATTTGATCACAACTCAAGTTTGTTTATATCTATAGAATCTGCAATTTGCTTTCGAGATCAGCTATGACCTCAGAAGTTGGCAAAAACTGGCAAATCAGGATGGTCTGCAAACAGTCCTTCCACTTGTTTCTGTATGCACATAAAGTCATCAAAACGTCTTTGTAAGCCTCCTTGTTGATGCGCTTCTGCACCTTCCTTACAAAATCGACAGCTTCTTCATGGTCTCTAGTAACCTTCTCCGCGGCCATTAATGCTTCTTAATTGATGCGATTCTGAGAAGGTTAGAAAGCCGAATAAAAGAACAGATTACCCTAATTATTGCTATTATAGTTGTTTTTGTATTAACCGGAGCACAATATTATATATATATATATATATATATATATATATATATATATATTTGTGCCCTATCAACTCTAATTAAATCGGACTCCTATCCTTGTTATTTATTACCAGGGCATTAAGCCTATCCAATAGAGTAAGCGTAAAAAATATATATATCTGGCCCATACCCGTTAAAAAACCAACCACCTCTCAAGTCTCGACCCATGGCCCAAAGCATTTGAAGTCCTTATGTTCAAATGCTTTTCAAACTAAGTCTCTTGATCTGTTATAAGTTAAAACTCTAAGAAATAAGACTATTATAAATATATAAAGATTTTTAAAATATTTAATTTTGTTTTGCTTTATTTTTATTTTTCAAAAACTTATTATAAATCTTTATATAGAAAATAAACTAGAAAGAGGACTTGATTTTATACTTGCTCCACGTATAATATATGTTTATTTTCAGTATACTACTCATCTATTATTACAAACTTTGTTAATTTGTAATTGTTTTTTTTTTTATTAAGTTGTATAAGGGGAATGATAATACTGTAAATTGCCAAAATCACTACTAAGTACAAACAAAATATTCTATGCATGTGTGACACAATTATATCTGCATTTGTATCAAGGGCGACCCCACCTCCGCTATTCAATCAAAGCACTGAAATTGGAGCAAGAAGATCCACCTTCTTCAACAGCATTCCTGGTCGTTTCTTCTAGCTTCTTTGTTCTGCTCCTCATTTCCTCTGCTTCTCTACAGCTTCACTTTTAACATGATCTCCATGCACTGTGAGCCATTCCTTAACTCCAACACCAACTCCTCTAATAATTAGGCCTTTGCCTTCCATTCTTCCCTCAAATCCTTCAGGTAAACAATCTTCCTTGTCTTCTTGACCCTTTTTGCTTCTTCTAACTGTTGAATATTAAACTCAATCCAGAAGCTCCCAGAAGGTCAAGGAAGGCAACCAGCCACCAGCCACCAACTGACCAGCCACCAGCCGCAGTCGCCTGCCACCAGCTGCCACAGTCGCCAGCCGCCTTCATACTTGAAGGTTGAATTTTATAGTTTTTGAATTCGTGTATAAATAGAGTGCTCAGCTTATGTTATATTGTGTGGAGAGAATTGAGAGGAACATTAGAAAAAGAATAGAGAGAGAGGGCGTGTAATTGTTAAGCTTTTGTTGTTAATTGTAAGCTTCGGATTTTGTAATAAAACTTTGTGTTTTATCCCCTCTGAGTGTTTCAAAGCCACCACCAGTGATTTTTCCCACCAACAATTGGTATCAGAGCCCTGTTCGTCGGAAAACAGAAAAGTTTTGGGGTATATCCGAATTTTCAAAGTTGTCAAAAACAAGTTTTGATCATTCCAAAGTGTAGAGCTCATCAAGACGAGCTCACTGGTGCAAGAATCAGCTTCATCGGAGACGGAGGTAGCCCACACGCGCCGCCTGCAGATTCTGCACAGACGCCCACGCGCCCAGAGGTAGAAGACGAGTGAGCCACACTCGCGCCATATTTGAGCCGAGCCGAGCCGTATACACCGAGTCCTAGCCGAGCCGCAAGCCGAGTCCAGCCGAGCCACAAGCCGCGCCGTACTCCGCACCGAGCCGAGCCGCATTCCAGCCTCAGCCGAGCCGAAAGAATATTCCCCGAATATTCCCGGTTCAACCTAGCGAACCGCCCGCCGTACAGAATTGGTTTTTTGACCGGTTCACCCATTTTCTGACCCGATTTCAATAAAGTCAGACCGGTTCCCTGCTATTTGGACCATTCTAGATCGATCTACAGTGTTCGTTTGGCCAAATTCGGCTCCCAGAGAGGTGATATAGTCATTCAAAGAGCAAAATGACTATAGAAGGTACACATACACTCATCCCGAAGCTGATCAAAGACAACTATGATAGTTGGTGCATCAGATTGAAGGCATTCCTTGGTTCACAAGAGTGTTTGGATATTGTACAAACTGGTTATGATGAACCAGAGTCCAAAGAAAGAGAAGATGCTTTACAAGAGGCACAGAAGCAAGCCCTCAAAGTCAACAGAAAGAAGGACAACAAGGCAAAGACCATCATCTATCAAGGTCTTGATGAAGATACATTCGAGATAATAGCTTCCGCTGAAACATCACATGATATATGGGAGGCTCTCCAACAGAAATACAAAGGTGCTGACAGAATCAAGAAGATTCGTCTTCAATCTTTGCGAGGAGAATTTGAATTATTGCAAATGAAGTCCTCAGAGTCTATTTCTGATTATCACACAAGGATTATGGTGATAGTCAACCAGATGAGGAGAAATGGAGAAGCCATCATCGATTCTCGAATTACTGAGAAAATTTTGAGATCCCTAGATCCAAAATTTGATTTTGTTGTTGTCGCAATTGAAGAGTCCAAGGAAGTGGACAAGTTGACAGTTGATGAGCTTATGAGTTCTTTGCAAGCTCATGAGCAGAAGATTGTAAAGCGAAATGAAGATAAGGCCATTGAGCATGCCTTACAAGCAAAGCTGTCTCTCAAGGACAGATATGAGCAAGGGGAGACTTCAACAAGTGGCTACACCACTCAAGCAGGAAGTCAACAATCCAGAGGAGGATTTCAGAATTCCAAGGAAGAGGTTCTTGGAATACAAGCTTTAGAGGAAGAGGTGGCAGAAACACCACCAGAGGAGGCCGAGGACAACAAGCATTCACTCCTAGAGGAAGAGGAGGCGGTTACAATAACCGTGACAAGAGGAATATCAAATGTTATAGTTGCAATCAATTTGGGCACTATAGCACTGAATGCAGATGGAAAGCTCCGTTGGAGATACATGAGCAAGCCAACTATGCAGAGAAGGATGACAGAGAAGCATCTGCATTTCTTGTCCAACAAGAACTTGGCGAGAAACAAGAGAACATATGGTATCTAGATACTGGAGCCAGCAATCACATGTGCGGCTACCGAGAGTTATTTGGTGATCTAGATGAGACCAAGCAAGGTCTAGTTACTTTTGGAGATACCACAAAGGTTCCATTCAAAGGTAAAGGCAGTATCCCAATCAAGTTGAAGAACGGCGATTCCAGCTACATCGCCAATGTCTATTATGTCCCAGCCATAAAGCAGAACCTGATCAGCTTAGGTCAACTTTTGGAGAGAGGATATACTTTTTACTCAAAGAATTGTCATCTGACAATTAGAGACAACAATGGGAGATTAATGGCCTACGTGAAAATGTCCAAGAATAGGATGTTTCCTTTGAACATCCAGTATGATGCAACAAGGTGTTTGAGTGCCATCACCAACAGTGAAGAATGGCTTTGGCACCTGAGGCTTGGACATCTGAATTTCACAAGTTGAAGATGCTAGCAAGCAAGAAGATGGTTAAAGGTTTGCCTCACATTGATCATCCAGATGAAGTCTATGAGAGTTGTGTCCTCAGCAAACATCACAGATCCAGTTTTGCCAAAGAAGTCAACTGGAGAGCAAAGAGGCCACTGGAGTTAGTACACACAGATGTGTGTGGCCCAATTACGCCTATGTCGACTGGACAAAATAGGTACTTCCTCACTTTTACTGATGATTTTAGTAGAAAGACGTGGATATACTTTCTGAAGAGGAAGTCAGAAGTATTCAATTGTTTTAAAGATTTTAAAGCAATTGTGGAGAAGCAAACTGGTTACACGATCAGAACCGTAAGATCTGATCAAGGTGGAGAATATACAGCAAATGACTTTGAAGCCTATTGTACACAACAAGGCATCAGACATCAGACACACCAGCTTATACACCACAGCTGAATGGTGTAGCAGAAAGGAAGAATCGCACGATTCTTGACATGGCAGAAGTCTGCTCAAAGCAAAGAAGTTGCCCAAGCAATACTGGGCTGAAGCTGTATCATGTGCAGTGTATCTTGAATCGCTGCCCAACCAGAAGTTTGCAAGGTGTTACTCAGCTCCAGAAGAAGCATGGAGTGGTCACAAACCAAGTGTTACTCATCTACGAGTCTTTGGTTGTGTGGCATATGCAAAGATCCCAGATGCAAGAAGGAGAAAGCTCGATGATAAGAGCGAGAAATGCATCTTTGTCGGATATGGTGAAAGAAGGATGGGATACAGGCTGTATAATCCAATCACGAAGAAGGTGATTACGAGTAGAGATGTTATCTTTGAAGAAGATAAATCTTGGGCATGAAATGGTGATCAAGAAGCAGTCAAATGGATCAATCTTGATTTGATCCTTGAAGGTGAAGAAGTACCAACAATACTTATAAAAGAACCGATTGTGCCAGCAACTAAACCACAAAGTCCAGTGTTTATACCAGCAGTTGAACCACAAAGTCCGGTACACAGATTCCCTGTATTCAACAGGAGGAACACACCAGGAGCATCATCATCAACACCATCATCAGCATCCTCATCAGAAGGACCAAGAAGGATGAGGAATCTTGAAGAGTTGTACGATACCACTCAGGTCATGGAAGATACAACTCTGTTTTGTTTCCATGCAGATAATGACCCATTAAGCTTCAATAAAGCTGTCACAGAAAAGAAATGGATAAAAGCAATGGATGAAGAAATACATGCCATTGAGAAGAATGATACTTGGAAGCTGACTCATCCACCAGAAAACAAGAAAGCAATAGGTATCAAAAGGGTCTACAAGACGAAAGCCAAATTAGTGGATAAAGGCTACAAGCAGAGAGAAGGCATTGAAAGGAGAAGTGTTCATGCTTGGCATGACATCCCTCGATTGAGTTTAAAGGGGAGATTTGTTGAATATTAAACTCAATCCAGAAGCTCCCAGAAGGTCAAGGAAGGCAACCAGCCACCAGCCACCAACTGACCAGCCACCAGCCGCAGTCGCCAGCCACCAGCTGCCACAGCCGCCAGCCGCCTTCACACTTGAAGGTTGAATTTTATAGTTTTTGAATTCGTGTATAAATAGAGTGCTCAGCTTATGTTATATTGAGTGGAGAGAATTGAGAGGAACACTAGAAAGAGAATAGAGAGAGATGGCGTGTAATTGTTAAGCTTTTGTTGTTAATTGTAAGCTTCGGATTTTGTAATAAAACTGTGTTTTATCTCCTCTAAGTGTTTCAAAGCCACCACCAGTGGTTTCTCCCACCAACACTAACTACCCAGATAAATTGGTGCCCAGAAGCTTCGAGACCTGCTGCAATCTCCTTAAGCTGAGAGGCAGTGAAGTTTGCCATGCTTCCAAAGCAAATATAAACAACTGAATTTGGTTTCTTTGAGTCGAGTCACTTCAACTGAATTTTCCATGTTGAGCAATTGACGCTTCTTTTCCTCTTCCTGCTTCATCTTCATTGTCTCTATTGCATAGTGAAACCAGGCCCACGTTAATTAACACCCTCTTTAATTGACCCAACAAGACAATGTCGTAACCATTCAGGTTCCTCTTCTACAGATTCATGGATCACTTTATGCAAAGCAGAGGAATGATTTTCTGGAAAAAGAGTTTCTTGGGAACTTACAGTAGATTTCGTTGGAACTCTTCTTTCAGGACGTAGCATAGCTTCTTGAATCTCTGTTTCTAATCGGAACAGGGTAGCAACGAGAAGCTTGGAGTGGTCGCAGGATGTCTTTCTTTTGTTCATGAGGCTGCCTGTCGAAACGCTGAAGATTTGCCAGCAACTTGTAGGAATCAAATCAAAGCCCCTTTTAAAAATTTAAGGACCAAAAGGAAGAAAATAAAAAAAAATCTGCCTTGTGTTTTAAAAAACACCTCCCTTCTGTTTCCTCAACATGTCAGTTCATATTTTTGGTTGCAAATCTTGTATCCCTGGCGATCCCTCCTCCTTTTTAATTCCTGTGCGCTATTGTTTTAGATCTGAGGTGTAAACTGACCCCAACAGAGGATACACTCTATACCCAATCTGTGTAGTATGATGAAAATACATAATATTTCTTCTTACATACCAAAAAAATATTTATTTTCAGTACACTACTCACGTACTATTTCTTTTGTTTTCTTCTTGGGCATAATCACCAAGCCTGTATTCATGTACAATCTAGAACAAAATGGAAGTACATAGCAGGACTTTGGTTTCTTAGATCAATTTTCTTCAGAGTTTACAGCTATGACAATAAGCTACCAAAGACAAACATGTTCTTGAAAAATTTGGTAAACAAACTTAAATTATCTGTAACATTTACAGACTCTGATTACTGATCGCTGAGACTTCATTTTTTTTCCTGTTTGTTGAGCAAGTCCAAGCAAGCACTAGGATAACTTACTAGTGAAAAATATTAATCTACAATTTACACTTACTGATAACATGCATGTAGATATCTTATTGGTTGGGTTTTACAATTTACACTTTCTAATTTATAAAACCAGGAGTAAATAACATATATTAGAGGTTTAGGTAGCTTCCTGCCCATGTGAAAACACAAGAACGACAGGTTAAATTTGACCACATGTTATCCTATTGAAATATGACATGTGTTGTTGGACACATGCCAAGCACATTATCACATGAACAATGAATCAGCAGAAGGAATTTTTAGTTAGATATTAGTCTTAAGATTTAAAATTTTTTAAAAAAAATCATCATTTTTTAAATACCATATCAGCCCCCTAACTTGTAAAAATGACAAATGCTACCACTGGCTATCCCATGCTATTGCTGGCTATCTGTAAGGCCTTAATTTGCCTACGGCCATACGGTCCACATAATAATTTTCTTAAATGAAAAAAACGTTATCTTTATTGTTAATTAAGCTTGGAACCCTGTAGCAAACATCTGAGATAGAAACTGCATCAAGGGTTTTTGTTTTTCCGTTCTTCAAATTTTTGGCGAGAGAAAAGAGATCAGGATTGGTGATTCTGGAGCAAGTAGCCATGGACATGATCGCAGTGCAGGTGGCGCTCGAGAAACTGGCTTCCTTTGTAGCAGAAGAAACACGGTTCTTGGGAGGAGTTAGAGGGGCAATCGTTGAACTACAAGATGATTTGTATAGCATGAAATCTTTCCTTCAGGATGCGGAAGAAAGGAGTGAGAGTGATCAAGGACTGAGAGCCTGGGTCAAACAAGTGAGAGATGTGGCTTATGATGCTGAGGACATTCTTGAAGAGTTCATGCTCCGGTTTGCTCCATCTCACTGGAGTGGTTTTATCCATTATCTTCGCAATTCATATCGTTCCATTCGTAAATTAAGCGCACGGCACCGTCTGGCAGTACAGCTACAAAGCATTAAAGCAAGGGTGAAAGCCATTTCTGAGAGAAGAAATGCATTTTCTTTGAATAGGATAGACATGCCATCAACCTCCGGTGCTACCGTAGAGAAATGGCATGATCCCCGGTTAGCTGCTCTTTACTTAGATGAAGCTGATGTCGTGGGAATTGAGAACCCAAAACATCTACTGGTTTCGTGGCTTGTGGAAGGCGAAGAAAAGCTGTCCAGTATCTCTGTGGTTGGAATGGGTGGGTTGGGGAAAACAACCCTCGTAAAGAAAGTCTATGACAGCCACCCCATCAGAAGAAGCTTTGATACCCATTCTTGGGTTACAGTTTCCAAATCGTTTGCATCCACGGAGCTTCTACGAGTTGCTCTGCAGGGGTTTCTGGTGACAGCAAACGAACCTGTTCCGGATAATTTGCAATCAATGACTGACTTCCAATTAATTGATGCTCTAAGAAATTATCTATGGAGAAGGAGGTATGTCATTGTTTTGGATGATGTATGGAATGTAAACGCTTGGGAAACAATAAAGTATGCATTTCCTGATTGTAACTGTGGTAGTAGAATTATCTTCACTACACGTTTAAGTAACTTGGCTGAATCTATAGAGAACACTAGTCATGTTTATGAACTCCAAGCTTTACCAGAAAATGAAGCTTGGACCCTCTTTTGTATGAAAGCCTTCAGAGGGGAACATAAGGCTGTATGCCCTCCAGAACTGGAAGACATGTCTCGAAATATCTTAAAGAAGTGTGAGGGACTGCCACTTGCAATTGTAGCAATAGGAGGCCTACTGTCGAAGAAGAAAAACCGAGGTTTGGAATGGAAGAAAGTCTATGACTGCCTAGCTACAGAGTTGAAAAGTAACGACGACCTTGGGAGTGTACGTAGAATACTTCAACTAAGTTATGATAATCTTCCTTACTACCTCAAGCAGTGTTATTTGTATTTAAGTGTTTTTCCAGAGGATTATTTGATAAAAAGAAGGAAGTTGATCCGGCTATGGATAGTTGAAAGGTTTGTGGAAGAGAAGCAAGGCTTTACAATGGAGGAAGTAGCAGAGGAATACCTTAATGAACTCGTGAATAGGAGTTTGATCCAAGTGGTGGAGAAGAATTATTTTAATAGGGTCAAGACATGTCGTGTTCATGATCTAATGCGAGAAATCATTCAAATGAAATCCAGGGAAGAATCTTTTGTTATGATAGCAAACGGAACAAGAATCAGCAAGAATGAGAAAGTTCGGCGTCTATCAATCCATGAAAACTATGAGGAAGTACAATCAGATATGAGATTTCCTTATCTGTGGTCTTTGTTGTCATTTTCTTCACATCATTCTTTTGAGCACGGTTTCCGCAATTACAAGCAGTTGAGAGTGTTGAATTTAGATCGAGCTCCCCTTTCCACCTTCCTACCTGAATTGGTTGAACTGATTCATTTGAGATACTTAAGTTTGAGATGGACCAAGATAAGTGAGCTTCCAGAGTCCATAAGGAAGCTCAAGTACTTGGAAATACTGGATTTGAAAAGGAGTCCTGTATCTTCTTTGCCTGCTGGGATCACACAATTGACATGTCTTTGCCAGCTCCGTAACTATCGATACATTTTCCAGTCCTCATCGTTCTTCCCAGACACTCATGGAATGAGAGTTCCGTCAGGAATAGGAAGATTGACGAGCCTGCAGAAATTGGGAAGCGTCGAAGTGAATGAAGATTATGAGTTAGTCAGGGAGTTGGGAAAGCTAACTCAGTTGAGAAGGCTGGGCATTTTAAAGCTAAGAGAAGAGCAGGGAATGGATCTATGTTATACTTTGGAAAGGTTGAAACACCTTACTGCATTGTATCTTGTTTCACTAAACAACACTGAAGTCTTACAATTTGACTCTCTTTCATCTCCTCCAAAATATCTCCAACGACTAAATCTCAAATGTAGTCTTCCAGCTTTACCAGGATGGATAGCTTCACTCCAGTATATTTCCAAGCTAGTGCTTCAATATTCTAATTTGAAAAGTGATCCTCTCAAGGCCCTCAAGAAATTGCCTAGTTTGGTGATGCTTGAACTCCGTCAAGCTTATGCAGGGGAAGAACTGTGTTGTGATCCTAGTGGATTTTCAAAGCTGAAGAGGCTAGGTCTCCATGAACTGGAGAGATTGCGGCGCATCAGAATAGCAAAGGGATCAATGCCTGGGTTAGAGAGGCTAGACATCACAGCATGCACGGTGCTAGAAACTGTGCCGGATGGGATTGAAAACCTGAAAAATATAGGAGACCTGGTTCTGTGGTATATGCCTTCAACATTCATCAAGACAATAGAGAGGTACCGCGGTGAAGATTTCTGGAGAGTTCAACATATCACAACAATCACCTGTATCTACGAGAGCCAGGGGAGACGGGTCTCTGAAACTCTTCTGTAATTAGAGGGGTTAACTACGGAGAGGACTACAGTTTCCGGAATATCATTATCTCTGTCAAGTTCCTCAGGTCTGTACAGACGTTTCATCATGTAATGCTGAGCCTCAGAAAACAGAAAACTGCTGCTCTTCCCTCCTCTTCTCTGCTCCTTTGTCTCTGTTTTGCTGTTGTTGAATCTTCCAACCTGCTATCTTGCCCATGTTTGTCACCACTAAATTCTTGACACCGTCAATTTCTAGACATCAATACGAGTATATTTGGGATTTGTCAAATGTTTATTTTATATTTTATCAAATTTTCACAACTTGAGTTCGTTTTGCAAGTTCACATCAACTTTTTTTATGCTGGTTTTGTTTTATTCGTTTTGTAGCAATGTATTTATATTTTTTAATTTAAAAAAAAATGATGAGAAAAAATAAAAATAACCAAAGATTCAAAAAGAAAAAAAATAGAGCTAGAGTTTTGATCTTGATCCAAGTGTGATAAGATTTTCCAAAAGATATGTAGATGTGAAAGAGTGACGCAATATTGCTCTTGGACCAGCTGATGGTATACAAGTAGATCTATGAATAAATGACATAAACAGTCCAGGGAAAGTTAACAGCTCCAAGCCCTCGTCTGTACAATTTTACTATTAAAAAGGAAAAAAAGGTTCCAAACCTATGAAGTTGAAGATCATTGTTTATTGGATGAGTACTTTGAAATCCTAAACTCATTTTGTTATTAGAACAAAAGGGTAAACCCACTTTTTGACTTTGTAACGTAGAAGCAGAGTATCCAACTTTGAGCCATAAAGAAAGTTTGAGACGAAAAAAAATGAGAAGCCAATAGTATAAAAAACTTTATAATCGTATCAGATTTCAAACATCGTTTTAGTGATGGAAAAAGAAGCCTCTACCACTCACAAGCAACCACTCACCGCAAAGAGGCCTCTACTCTGCCACCAGAAGATCTTTTTTGGAAAGGGAGTAGAGAAGATAGTTGCAAGTAAAAAAAAATCCCTGGCCTGACATATAGCAAGCCTGCCTCTTTCTTTCTTGGGCTGACAGTCATCCATTGGTCAATCCACTTTATATATATCCTGGGCCTGATCATACTGGAGCAAAGTATGTGAGCTTCGAAGGAAAAAAGAAAAAGAAAAAGAGAGAGGGAAGCACAAACAGGAGTTCAATTTTGTTGAATCCTGTTCTCTTATCTATCATATATCTTCTTGCTAGCCTCTCAAACATGAATCCTAACCGATATGCTAAAGGTGAGATGGAAATATTTGGAAACCAAAATGTGCAGCCAAATAATCATTAAATGTAACAGCACATTGATCCCTTTCCAATTTCATACTGACTTCCTATCAAGAAACAAAAAAAATAAAAAATAAAAACCAAACCACAAGGGTGACTTCTTGATTGAGAGGTGAGCTAAGAACTTGTAAGACAACGGTTCAGGTCTCAAATGGAAATTGAGCAAGAAAATCTCCTTTTCCCATCCTTGCGTGCCCCAATCATAGCCCATGGATCCGGTTTCATTTGATAGATGTACCAAGCTGACTACATGCCAGTCTAACGTTTGTCGCACGTGTGTTATGTCGCGACAAATCATCCTCTTGGATTGGAAAATGAAAAAGATAAGGAATTTTTATCCTTTATTAGTGGAAAGAGAGAATGACAGTCATTACCTAATATTTTAGTCATTAGAAACCTTGATTAATCTCAGAGATTAGGCACGTGATCTGATTGCGAAAATAAAAGATATTAATACCCTTAATACGTTTTACATGAGGTAAGTTATTTTGCTTAATTATCTGATAGAAACTAAGATATTGCTATATTTTATAATTATTGATCTGTTTAAAATTTAAGAAAAGTTCTTATAAGTAGGGAGATCGCTATCTTATTAGTTAAAAATCTAACCATTCTAATATCAATAAAATAAAAAATTATCTTTTATTTAATATCAAGAATACATCTTACGAAATCCAAGATTTTAAAAGATAACAAAATAATGTTTTTTAGGATTTTTGAAGTATAAACTTAGCTCTCATGTTTTCAATAAAATAGTTATTAAAGTTTAAAATACATGCTAATACATATTTTTTTAAATTTATTTGTTGAGCAAGTCCAAGCAAGCACTAGGATAACTTACTGGTGAAAAATATAACCAGTAGCAACAACCTGCAGGAGCAAATAATAAGGATTGAGCTGTATCAATTGTTCGACTGTTCATTTCAAAACCTGTGCAAAGTGCAATTGAAAACAGAAACATTACAAGCATGAAATCTCAAATGACAAGGGTTTTTGTAACGAGTTTAAGACAAGAAGGCTAAAATTGTCTTCTGAAGCTCAAAACTAATGATTTTATTTTTTCTTGTTTTTTCAAGCCATTGATAGTGTTTTGTTTTATTTCCCCCCTTCATTCTTGGCATACTCTGTCTATGTACGTCATCTCTGCCCTAAATTTCTCCATTCTAACACATCCATGTTTTAATCAATGCATTTTCTTCCTTTTTTATATATATAAAAACTGTCTTACATTCATGTAGATATCTTATTGGTTGGGTTTTACAATTTACACTTTCTAATTAATTTATAAAACCAAGAGTAAATCACATATATCAGATATTTTTTTCTTGCCCCAAATTCATTTTGATGGGATAGAGATTGAAGAATTAGATAATTTTGGGTGCTTACTTGTTTTATTGTTTTTCTCTCAAACTTGTTTTGATTTATAATTTTGTAAATGTTATGGTTTGTTTTAGATTTTGTAAAATTGTATTTGTTTGTAAATTATTGAAACTTATGTCAAATTACCGACTTAGATGTTTTGTGATGAAATAAATAATGGTTTGTTTAACGGATCCTTTTTATGTTTTGTCAATTTTATTACCGAGTTGTAATTTCCGTAAATTAATGTGTATAAATTTATATGTACATAGATAATTGATAATGAATATTTAAGAGAAGTTTGAAAGTAAGTTGGATAATCTTGAGCTAAACCAATATTTTTTGCAAATTTATTTATTTAATCTAGTTAATTAATACATGTTGTCATCATTATTTGATATAGGTTCTACAACGTTGAGGCGGTGTCCCTTTATAGTTGGATCAATTCACCCACAAGTACGAGGCATATTGGAAGGACGACCTTTCAATGTAAATTGTTTTGATTTGAGTTAATTTGTGTTTAACAATTTATGAACAACTAATATTTTTTTTAAAATATATTTTTTAATTATCACGGATGGCATTACTGACAGAATCAATCTGTTAGTATGTTCCAGAGAGTTGGAAAACATTTATTGCATATGCCACTACATCAACGATGGAATTATTCTGTCGGTAATTTACAGAGGGTTGGATTAAATTTATTTGGAATGCCACTGCCAATCACCAACAAAATTATTGTCTTTATATTCATCAACGACATAATTCCATCAGTATATTCCAGTAGGTAAAAACTTTTGTGGCGCATATTTTCTGTTTATAAAACTATCAATTTTTTATTTTTATTTTTATTTTTACTAATAGAATTGCTGAAAAAAATAAAATTACAGACGAACAGTATACCAACGGATAGATTCGTCCGTGAATTAGTTAGTAAAATTTTCCCTGACGAAATGGTAATGTTAATGCCAACAGAAAATTCCGTCAGTGAAACTATTAAATGTAGTAGTGATTTTTCATCAAATAGATTCAAAATTACAGGATTAAGGCTAGTTAAACAAGTAATTTAACATAAAACATTTTTTTTATTTTGCAAGCCATTGATATTGTCTTTTGTTTTCATTTTATTGGCCCACGCCGTGTCTATTATAATCCATGCATGGTTGCCTGGGCATTTCTTCAATCACAGAATATATCAGAGTATAAAATTAACGGATCATGTTATCGGGTTTCTTAATAATGTTTATCCTTTCTCATTTCCTTATTATTTCTTAATAATCCATTGATATAGAAAATACGCAAATAACTGTTGGCACTGTCCATCTAAAGGTATCATGAGTAAATTCAAAACCAGGAACGGAATATTAATATTTATGGATCAATGAAGTGAAAGATGTTAAAAATAATATTAAAAAAAAAAAGAGAACAGAGATAAATTTAAAAACCAATCACATAATTAAAAACCAATCACAAACGAGTTTACAGGTCTACGAAAAAGAAAAAGCAAAGTAACTTATACAACAAGTTGGAGGAACAACCTGTTCCACGAGCTTGAAAAAAAAACTATAACAAATAATAGACTGATAAAAATAATTATAGGGCAATATCAAATCAATTGCTCAAACAGGGAATCACAATTTATTTTTAATTATGTTAAAGAATTTATGTTGAAAAATAATTTTTAACATTAAAAGTAAGAGGAGTTTATTTTTTATTTGACTTTAAATATGTTTATTAACTATGTTTTAAATAATTTTTTCATCAAATAGAATCAATATTACAGGATTATGTTTAGTTAATTGTGTAATTTAAAATAAAGATAAATTTAGCATAAAACATTTTTTTTTGCAAGCCATTGATATTGTCTTTTGTTTTCATTTTATTGGCCCACACGGTGTCTATTATAATCCATGGTTGCCTGGGCATGCATTTCTTCAATCATAGAACATATCAGAGTAAAAATAAAATTAACGGATCATGTTATCGGGTTTCTTAATAATGTTTACCCTTTCTCATTTCCTTCTAATGCTAATTTGCAGCAGCAAGTCGAATGCGTGTCCAAAAATGTTTCTTATTGACAGTACTCTTGTTCAGCTGTGACCAATAATTGAGATCAAATATCAGCTGGCATTCAATCAACAGAGAACTAATATCCACCAAACCTTTAGGCTGATATATTAGAATTTCCATGGCGTGATCTGTGGTGAAATTTAAGCATCAATGGACAATAAATAGGTCTCTTTTGCTAAGTCACTCTCTTTCCTGTAATCATGGCTGTAAGGTTTGGTTTCAGCCATGAAAATATGATTGATAACAACTTAACAAGTGCTGCATGTTGCTTGAAATGTCAAAGATAAATTATGATTATGTGCTTACAGAAATTTTATTTCTTCCACCAAATTAATTAGCAACAATTGATGATGTTGATAATATATTGGGAATCTTGACTTCACACGTCTCCATAGAAAAAGAAGTGCAAGTGGACGATGAAGCTGCCGGGAAATCACTTCATTCCATGAAAAAAGTTAAGGAATTTTTTTTTTTATTCCACAAAATCAAATCAATTGTTCAGAACACATGACTTTCCATGTCTATATATAAAGAAAAAGCAAAGTAGTTGGAGGAATTAACTGTCACTGATAGTGATTGTGGAGCCCTAGACTTGATGCATCTATTGGATCCTCATAAATAAGAAAAAAGACAACCACTCACATTGACTTGGTGCATCTAGTGGAACCTGATATGTCAAAAAATAAAATAATGAATTTTTTTAATCACAAATTCACATATGGCTGTTTTTAGTATTGTTGTTTTTTTCCAAGTTTAATCACAAATCCACATATCAGTGGGTATATTTAGTATTGTAGTTTAATCACAAATCCACGGAGTAATTTTTTTTTTTCATTTTTACTATGTGTCAAAGTCAATTGACTGTATGAAGAGAGCCAAAGTGTACAGTATTCCCAGTCCCAAATACACATAACACTGCTTAGTTCTCGCTACTGTGCTCATTAAAATTAACTATTTATTGAAAAGTTGATTTAAATTGAACAGAATTTATATGTCAAACGCCTTAAATTGAAACCAAATAAAGTTGATGACGATAGCACTCATTTTTTTTGGTTTTATATTAAAAAGTGTTATCGAACTGGCTTATATGTGACATTAAACTAAATTTTTTTTTAGCAATCTTAAATATGCATAATGAGAAATCCAAGTGACTCGGTTAATAGTTGGCCTGACTTGAATAAATACCTAACTGCAATTTATTGATTATTTATTTTTTATATATAAAAAAAACAATGTTGTTTTGTCCTTGGTCTGCTTTCTCATTAATTATTTAAGATTTGTGAAAGATATAATACATTATGATCATAATAACTAAAACTAGGCAGCAGAAACAAGTTAAAATCATCCTCTTCTTGACCTATGACAGGATAATAAAGAGTATCTTCAAAAAATCTAACATCTCTTGAAACATACATTTTTTTATATGAGGGATCACAAAATCTATGTCTCTTTTGTGTTTTTGAATACCCCAAGAAAATGCATTTGACAGCTCTGGAATCAAGCTTGTCCCATTTTGAAGAGGGTAAGTGCACAAAACATGAGCATCCAAATACCTTTAGATGTGCCAATTTAGGACTTGTAACTACAAAACTTCAAGAGGAGATTTAAAATCCAGCATGCGGTTGGGTAGACGATTTATAAGATAGATAGTTGTGAGAACACCATATGACCAAAACCCCTTTGGAACGTGCATTTGTAACATTATAGCACGAGTTTTTTTCAAGCAGATCATGATTTTTCCGTTCAAAGACTCCATTTTGTTGTGGTGTACCCACACAACTAGTCTGATGCAATATGCCATTAGAATGAAAATAATGTGTCATGTCTTTGGACATGTATTCTGAGCCATTATCTGATCGTAATGTTTTAAGATGATTAGAGAATTGATTTGTAATTAAAGTATGAAAATTCTGAAAGCAGGAAAAAACATCGCTCTTAGCCTTTAACAAATACACCCATGTGACTCTAAAAAAATCATCAATAAGGGTTACAAAATATTAATAACCATCAAGAGACGTATCGAAAGGTCCCCATACATCTGAGTGTATAAGTTCAAACGCATGAGTTACATGTGTAGTAGAATTATTAAACGAAAGTTTAAATGATTTGAAAAAATGATGGATCTCACATTCAAGATGTTTCGAATGGAAACTGAATTTATTTTGCTAAGTATATAATTTGACGGATGTCCTAAATGACGATGCCATAGGAGTGGCTCATATGATGTTTTGAAACTAGTCTGAAAGCTTTTGAGAATGCGATTATGCTGAAAAAAATAGTAGAGACCATCTTCTTGGTTAATCGGTCCTGAAATATAACCTTGTGATGAGTGAAAAGAATGGGGGCTTGGATGTTGCTAGCATTATTGACTTTGGTTGGCGAATGTAGTGGTCGTTGTTATGGGTGTTTCGGAGGAAGAGAGAATTGGTCTCTTGGAGATCAAAGCTTTGATCGACCCAAATCACCTTTCCTTGGGACATTGGGTGGAAAGTAGTAATTGTTGTGAGCGGTCTGGATCGAGTGTGATAACACTAAAAGGCGAGGGATCCAACTCTCTCTTAGTGGTGCATGGGATTTCCGCTTGGTCGATTGGGTTCTCAACGCATCTTTGATTCTGCCTTTTAAAGAATTGCAGAGTCTTGATTTGGGCTTCAATACATTAGTTAGTTGCTTTGAGAATCAAGGTTGGTTCAATGTTTCTGTTCTTGTAATCATAAAATAAATTTATATTATTTTACGCTGATGAAGTGGCTGGTGTTAATTTAATGTCAATTATTTCACGGGTTCATTTCATAACTGTCATAATTCCATTCTCCTAGATAACTTTAATTTCTCATAGACCAAAAACACTCAATTCCATTACAGTTAGAGCTACAACGGTAGTCACCCGACAGCATGTACAGAAGTCCTCGCAGTGGGGCTCACACATTAACTAGCCACAGGTGGACAGAGCGACCACCAAGCACGGAGAGACCTTTCGTTAATGCTTGCCAGCTACAATTTCGGCTTTAATGCAAACAGTTAGCCTATCAATTTCTTCAAACTTGATTAATTGAATTGTATTTTCGAGGAGTGCGGAGGCCAGTTATATCGCATCTGGGTTTCTGTAGCTCGACTCCACAGATCGTCGTTACTTAAGAATTAAGTATCTCTTTATTCTTTTCTCTTATGAATGAATCAATTTTATATTGATCAAATAATCAAGAACAGCTAAAGTAGGAGCCAGTGATCAGTCCTAACTTTACTGTTTCCTTGATTGTAAATAAATGCAACATCTTGTGCAATGATCACCGTACGAGAGAGGCAGCTACCTTGATTATTTTAGAAGATACTAACTTTACCGTAATAGAATCTTAAAGTTACTCCAATTAGAATTGTTAAGATTATCTTAATGAAGTTTGAATTTTTTAGAATGGAAAGAAATCTAAATACTTAATATATAAATCAGCTACTATCTAAATATTAAATAACCCTTTATTTTTATGTTCCTGAATTTTTAAACATCTTGAGATGATAACTTATACTACCAAACACTTCTACAAACCGCTAAATAATATTTTATAAAAAACAATTGGTTTATTTTGAATATGTTTTTACTAAAAAATTTGTTCATTTTTACTATGTGTCAAAGTCATCCCCAATAAGGCACCCATAATTCACAGTCGAGCAAATAAATCCAATTGACTGTATGAAGAGACAGTCCCAAATGCACATAACTATTGGCAAATAGTGACTATGGGAGACCACCAGTATGCATAAGGAAATCACCATGAAATTACTGCTTGGTGGTGTTTAAAGTCAAAATGGCACACCGCAAGTCAAGCATCCGAATACACGACATTTTATGCTTTAGCTCAATTTCTCCAGTAACAGTAATGGAGAAAGCGGGATATCCTACTTTTGACTACTTTATACACCCAACGTTTAACACAAAATAGGACTTAGGACAATAATTGCTGAGAAGGTGGCATGAAAATAACTTAAATTGACTTCCAGATAAAACAACGTGTTTAGCAGTGTGGTAGTAGTTGTTTTTTAAATAATTTTTTGTATCGAAATGCATGCCAATGATATTTTTTTATTTTTTAAAAATTATTTTTAACATCAGCACATCAAAATAATCCAAAAATACAAATTACATTAAATTTTAGCAAAAAAAAAAATTTCAAATTTAGTGGGAACGCGGTTTGCACCGCATTCCCAAATGCTTCCAAAATCATGAAACCTGCACAAGATACGCAGATAAAATCATGGAAATGGCCAAAGTGTAGTATAAATAGGACCTCTATGGTTGCCCAAATTCACATAACAAACAACAATATTCTACGTAGTAGTTCAAAGAATTATCTAAGATGATGGTGAAAAAAATGGGGGCTTGGATGTTGCTAGCATTATTGACTTTGGTTGGCGACTGGTATGGTCGTTGTTATGGGTGCTTAGAGGAAGAGAGAATTGGTCTCTTAGAGATCAAAGCTTTGACCAATCCAAACAGCATTTACATGAGAGATTGGGTGGAGTACAGTAGTAATTGTTGTGAGTGGTATGGGATCGAGTGTGATAAAACTCAAAGGCGAGTGATCCGACTCTCTCTTCGGGTTGCAAGGGATCAGAGTTTGAGGGATTGGGTTCTCAACGCGTCGTTGTTTCTGCCTTTTAAAGAACTGCAAAGTCTTGATTTGTCCGGTAATGGACTGGTTGGTTGCTCTGAGAATCAAGGTCGGTTCAATGCTTCTGTTCTTATAATCATAAAGTAAATTCATATCATTGTGTGAATCTTATACTGAAATTACGCTGATGAAGTGGCTGGTGTTTAATGTCAATTATCTTGCTTTGATGCTTCTCTTCCAGGCTTCGAAGTCTTATCATCAAAACTGGAGGTACTTGACCTAAGTCAGAACCGATTTAATAATGATAAAAGCATTTTATCATGTTTGACTGGGCTTTCCTCTCTCAAGTCTTTAGATTTATCAGACAATGGGTTGAAAGGATCAGGTAGCTTCTATGTTAACTGTTTAATTATTTAGCTTTGAAACCTTTTCTTTTCTCCTTCACATATCATGTTTTTCTACGCGTTTATTTCCTTCCAACATGCTTTTGAGAAACATCATGAAGGTTTCAAGGACTTGTCATCAAGGTTGAAAAAACTGGAGAACCTTGACCTAAGTTGGAATCAATACAACGATACCATTTTTTCATCTATAACTGGATTTTCATCTCTCAAGTCTTTAGATCTATCATACAATCAGCTGACAGGATCTACTGGTATCAATAGTAAGTTACATTCTCTTATACGGTTTCTTTATCAAGAAAGTTGAGGGCTTTATTTCTATTTAATAATCAATAATATCATTTCATCATGTTTGACTGCACTTTCATCTCTGAAGATTTATTATCTATGGAGCTTTCAACTTATCCTTAAATTGTTTTTCTAATAAGACAGGAAGAGATTAAAGTGAGGTGGATCAAAATTAGGATGATTAAAAATTACCAGTGACGATGTGTAAAATATATGGATACTTCCAAACTATCCTTCTTGACATAAACGCAATCTCAAGGCATAAAACCACCTAACTTCTTTCTTAATCTATGCAGTGTACACAACCTATCTATGCAAGGTATATATATAATTTTTTTTTATGTATAATTTGAGAATTATATATCTTGTAGGTTTTCAACTCCAACCGATGAGGCTGGGAAAGTTAGAGAACCTTAACCTGAGTGACAATCAATTGAACAGTAGCATCTTATCAATTCTGAGTGGGCTTTCATCCCTCAAGTCTTTGGATCTATCAAATAACATGGTGACAGGATCAGGTATAGTAGACAGTTTCTACCTAACTGCTTCACATGACATTCTCTTAATTATATTGTTTCTTTCTCAAGAAAAATGAGGACTTTATATCTATGTAGTGATCAATTTTTCATGACTCGAATCCCGGGCCACGATGGACAATATAAGAGCGGCAATAATTAAAACAAAAACAATAATCCATAATACTCATTGTATTATTTAAATCTAAATTTAAGTAAAACAAGGTAATAGTGGAACGTCTAAAATATTGAATTAAAACTAAAAAGAAAGCCTCATGAAATAAGTAAGGTATATCGACCAAAACTGAAAAAGTAGAAATACTCAACAAAGTTCACCTGCTAATAGAAACTAATAATATGAAATAATATTAAAAATAAGAGGTAAGTTCAACCAACTCAGTGAGTGAATAATATTTAATATATATTTTAGATATTAATAGTTTGCAAGTTAATTTATATCTTGATGTGTGTGTGTGTATCAAATAGAATTTAGTTTAATAAAATGGAAGTGCAAATTAAAAAATAAATGAGTACTCAGAAAATAAAATGACATATATAAATATTCAAGAAATTAACTAGTTGTACTCATCATATAATCAATATACATATTTATTTATATTACATGCATATTAAATATTATCTCACTCACTAGGAAAATATAGAACTAAAATGAATATTTTATGAAAGACCCGAAAATTCTATTGAGGATCATTAAGTGAACTTACAACAAATATATGAAATATACTCAAAACAACCCAAAAAAACATAAATAAAAGATTTCAATGCATAAAAGAAAATCGGGTTTAGTCTCCTAAGTTTAGAGACTTAAACAATAATTTTTCAAAATAAAGACCAAAATATAATTTTACCAAAATGTAAGTTAAACTTTCAGGAGGTGAATTTGTTAGTGGGGAGACGGTCCTTCCTAGTTTGTGATGATTGTTTGTCCTGTATGTCTAGCTATTGGATGCTTTGTAGTGTACTGCCTTTTTATTTATCTGATTTTTGGTTAGCTAGATTTAGTTATAGTTAAGTTATTTTTTCTATGCTTTTTGTTCTTTTGTTTATTTTGCTCTTTGAACTAAAAGCATCTCGTGGAAACCGTTTAATTATTTAGCTTTGAAACCTTTTATTTTCTCCTTCTCATATGATTTAGCTTCTATGCGTTTATTTCCTTCCAATATGCTTTTGAGAAACATCATGCAGGTTTCAAAGTCTTGTCATCAAGGTTGAAAAATCTGGAGAACCTTTATCTAAGTCGAAATCAGTGCAACGATGACATTTTTTCATCTTTAAGTGGATTTTCATCTCTCAAGTATTTAGATCTGTCATTCAATCAGTTGACAGGATCTACTGGTATCAATAGTAAGTTGCATTCTCTTAAGAAAATTGAGGACTTTATATCTATTTAGTAATCAGTGATAGCATTCCATCCTGTTTGAAATTATTGTATCGTGTAAGCTTTACATTCTCTCAAGTCTTTAGATCTATCATGTAAGCTTTCATCTCTAAAGATTAAAAATTACTTTTTGACAATTATTGTAAGATATATAACCCAAGTTTCCAACCTATTATATTAGGATGATTATATTACAATGCACAGAATGGATACTTCCAATCTATCCTTCTTGACAAAAACGAAATCTTAAGGCATAAAACCGCCTAGCTTCTTTCTTAATCTATGCAGTGTACACAACCTATCTTAAGGTACATTTTTTTTTTTTTATGTATAATTTGAGAATTATATATCTTGTAGGTTTTCAACTCCAACCGATGAGGCTGGGAAAGTTGGAGAACCTTGACCTGAGTGACAATCAATTGAACAGTAGCATCTTATCAATTCTGAGTGGGCTTTCATCCCTCAAGTCTTTGGATCTATCAAATAACATGGTGACGGGATCAGGTATAGTAGACAGTTTCTACCTAACTGCTTCACATGACATTCTCTTAATTATATTGTTTCTTTCTCAAGAAAAATGAGGACTTTATATCTACGTAATGATCAATTTTTTCACGACTCGAATCTCGGGCCCATGACAGGTAACGCTAGAGTGGTGTTAAAAGGACATCTTACCTATACTATCCCTCCTAACAAATATATCAAAAGAACAAGTTATTTAAAAATATGTGGTATTTTAAAATCTTGAAAAATATTATGTTATTCAAAATTATTGAAACTAAATGATAGTTCAAAACTTCTTATCAGTAATGTCATAACTCATTCCGGGATTATGCCCCAAATTCATTTTTTTTGAAAAAATATAATAATACAAATAAAAAATAAAATAAAAGTTGGTGGTGTGGAGAAAGATTTTTTTTAAAAAATACATAAAAATCCCTTCATTTGAGGATAGTCATCCCTAAAGACCCTTGATACTTATTTAAGTCAAGGTTAATCATAGTTTAGTTTCTTAAAATCTTAATTAATAATATTGAATGGAATGGCTACTCTGTACCACCACTATTTTCATCATACCTTTTCTTCTTTCTTTTTTACAGGGACTTTCTTCAATTCGAGCACTCTTGAAGAATTGAATCTAGATGGTACTTCTTTCCCATTAAACTTTCTCCAGAACATCGGAGCATTGCCTACTCTTAAAGTATTGTCTCTTAGTTACTGTGACCTCAATGGCACCCTGCCCGCTCAAGGTAAATTAACAACTCTCCATCCGCTCAAGATTCTTTCAACACTTCTCTCAAGGATACTTATTTAAGTCAAGGTTAATCATAGTTTAGTTTCTTAAAATCTTAATTAATAATATTGAATGGAATGGTTACTCTGTACCATCACTATTTTCATCATACCTTTTCTTGTTTCTTTTTCACAGGGATTTTCTTCAATTCGAGCACCCTTGAAGAATTGTATCTAGATTATACTTCTCTCCCATTAAACTTTCTCCAGAACATCGGTGCATTGCCATCTCTTAAGGTCTTGTCTGTTGGTGAATGTAACATCAATGGCACCTTGCCCGCTCAAGGTAAATTAACAACTCTCAATCTGCTCAAGATTCTTTCAACACTATTTTGACTATTTCAAGATAAATTGTACAGGTTGGTGTGATTTGAAAAATCTGGAGCAGTTAGATCTCTATGGAAATAATTTAGGAGGTTCACTCCCAGATTGTTTGGGAAACTTGTCATCTCTACAACTATTAGATGTTTATGAAAATCAGTTTACTGGAAATATTGTCTCTGGTCCTCTTACCAACCTCATATCCATTGAATTTCTCTCACTATCAAATAACCTTTTCGAAGTTCCCATTTCAATGAAGCCTTTTATGAACCACTCAAGCCTCAAGTTCTTTTCCAGTGAGAACAACATAATAGTAACAGAACCCATGTCCTTTCATGATTTGATTCCAAAGTTCCAACTAGTATTTTTCCACTTGTCAAATAGTCCAACATCGAAAGCAGTCAATGTAGAGTTTCCCAACTTCCTCTATTACCAATACAACTTAAGATTCCTTGATCTCTCCCACAACAACATCACTGGAATGTTTCCATCATGGTTGCTTAAAAACAATACACGATTGGAGCAACTATTTCTTAGTGAGAACTTCTTTGTTGGTACTCTGCAATTGCAAGATCACCCAAATCAAAATATGACATAATTAGATATATCCAACAACAACATGCACGGTCAAATTCCAAAAAATATTTGTTTGATCTTTTCAAATCTAGACAGCTTAAGGATGGCTAAGAATGAATTTACAGGTTGTATTCCTTCTTGTTTAGGAAATATGAGCTCTTTGGGAATTTTAGATTTATCCAACAATCAATTGTCCACAGTAAAACTAAAACAACTAACAACAATAAGGTTTTTGAAGCTGTCAAACAATAATTTGGGTGGGCAATTACCTACCTCAGTGGTCAATTCTTCTAGCCTGGTTTTTCTCTACCTAAGCAGTAACAACTTTTGGGGTCAGATATCGGATTTTGCATTAAATGGGTGGAAGAAAATGTGGACTGTATTGGATTTGAGTAACAATCAATTTTCAGGCATGCTTCCAAGGTGGATCGTCAATTCTACACAACTGAGCGCAATTGATTTGTCCAAAAACCATTTTAAGGGTCCAATTCCAAGAGACTTTTGTAAACTTCGAGGGCTTGAATATTTGGACCTTTCTGAGAACAACTTGTTTGGTTCTATACCATCTTGCTTCAATCCACCACAAATAACCCATGTGCATCTATCTAGAAATAGATTGAGCGGCCCATTAACATGTGGATTTTATAATAGCTCTTCCCTGGTTACGATGGATCTTCATGATAACAACTTCATCAGCTCCATTCCAAGTTGGATTGGAAATCTTTCATCATTGAGTGTTCTTCTTCTAAGGGCTAATCACTTTGATGGTGACTTCCCTGTTCATTTATGCTTGTTAGAAAAATTAAGCATTTTGGATGTTTCACAAAACCAACTCTCTGGTCCATTACCCTCCTGTTTGGGCAATCTTACTTTCAAGGAAAATTCCGATAAAGCATTCGTGAATATTGGAAGTGTTTTTGGATCAGCGTACATAGGAAAAGCTTATTATGACACAAGGAATCCAAAACTAGTGGATAATTTCCAAATCATGGGAAACCCTTTTCGGTCCAACATTGCAGAAGAAGTGATAGAATTTACTACTAAAAATATGTATTATGGTTACCAGGGGAAAATTCTCAGCTTCATGTCTGGTATTGATCTCTCCTGTAACAACTTCTTAGGAGCCATCCCACCAGAATTGGGAAACTTGAGTGAGATACATACATTAAACTTATCACACAACAATCTCACTGGATCTATCCCTGCAACATTCTCAAACCTAAAGCAGATTGAGAGTTTGGATCTCTCTTACAACAAGTTGAATGGTGTCATCCCTCAGCAATTTACTGAAATTACCACACTAGAAGTTTTTAGTGTGGCGCACAATAACTTGTCAGGTAAGACACCCGAGAGAAAAAATCAGTTTGGGACCTTTGATGAAAGCTGTTATGAAGGAAATCCTTTCTTGTGTGGACCTCCACTGCGAAACAATTGTAGCAAGGAACCAGTGTCGTCGCAACCAGTGCCTAATGATGAACAAGAAGATGATGGTTTCATAGACATGGAGTTTTTCTACATCAGTTTTGGTGCATGTTACACAATTGTGGTGATGACGATCGCAATAGTTCTCTACATCAATCCATATTGGCGACGCAGGTGGTTTTACTTCATCGAAGACTGCATGGATACTTGCTACTATTTTGTGGTGGCTAGTTTTTGCAAGTTCTCCAACTTCAGAAGGTGAATTTGTTACTGGGGAGACGATATTTCCTAGTTTGTTATGATTGTTTGTCCTGTATATTTAGCTATTGGATGCTTTGTAGTATATTACTGTCTCTAAGCTCAGCCTTTCTATTTGATTAGTTTTTTGGGCTAAATATATAAGTTGAACTTCTCATTCCTGAACCATTATTTTTTTTTGTTTTTTTAATCGTTTTGACATATTGATAATAAAAATGAGTTTTATAAAATAAAAAAATTATTTCAATATATTTTCAAGTGAAAAACATTTTAAAAATCAAACGTTATTACAGTAACTAAGAGACTCTTAGTTGGTTTCCATTCACGCACACTGATAGTGCATAAAATCATGGCATTTGGTCCTCTTACAACTAGTTACCTAATTACTCGTAAATGATCAAATTAGTTTCTTAAGGAATTAATTACCATGAAATTACTGCTCCTTGGTGTTTAATAATCAAAATGACATACTACAAGTCAAGCATATGCTGGTGTTTGGAAAAATATTTATTTTCAGTATACTACTGTAGATATAATTTTGAGCACTTGAAGTTAAACAAGCACACGTGTACAAATATATAATTTTATTAAATATATTATCGAGTATAATCTCTATCTAAAGTATTCTTTCAAAAGAAAAAGACAATCCTTTGATTCTTCCTTTGAATTTGATCTATGGTGACTTCATTTATTTGAGAAATCAAGCCAAGATTTGTGCTTTACAAGAACACGAATTTGGGTGTGTGTCGCGAAGCGAGATATGGTGATTTGATATTTTGAAAAGTACATTTGATTTGTATTCAAAGTGTTATTGAAGAACTCTAATAGAGCGTTTAGACTTGATCCAATAGAGCTTTGTTCTTTGTAGACTTCAAGCGTAGATGAAGGAGGCTTGAGAACTTTTGAGAAAACTTCCTTGCTGAGAGAGAGAGCTTCCTTTCTTGAAGAGCTTATCTCGAAGGAAATTTGTATCTCTCAGAATCCCTCTTTCTCTAGGTTGAGGCCCTTTATTTATAGAGATCTGTAGGGGCTCTCAGGTCCTTTTCCAATGCCACGTGACATAATTTTATTGGTTGATACTTATTGATGAGATCTCGTATTTATGATAAGATATCTTGATGGGATCTTGCATTTATGACAAAATATCTTGAATATCTCACCCCAAGTATCAACCTTTCATTGGCCAAGAAATATATGAAAGCTTACTTATTTTCCATGTCATATATTTCAATTTATTTTATTCTTTCTTTTTTTAAAAAAATAAAATAACACGTGGTGAAATTTGATTGATAGAAAATTTGTGTTTCTATAACTACTCATCTACTATTTCCTTAGTTCTCTTCTTGGGCATAATCAAGGGCTCATGAAGGAAACTGAGTCGTTACAATTTTCATCAGCTCCAATTTCGATTGAATCAGAACCTAACAGACATAGAAATTAAGAACACATCACAAGGAATGTATCAAATGAAACTACTAAAAGAATCGTAAATCACCAAGCCTATATCAATCTACAACGTAGAACAAGATGGAATGATATTGCAGGAATTAACTATGTTTAAATTATATTGCAGGATTATGCTTAGGGAATCAGTAGTTCCTTGCTTGGGATAATTGTTGGTCTTGTATGTCTAGCTATTGCTATACTTTTTGTTCAATCAGTTATTATTCCTAAATAGAACAGACATTAGTGGAGATTAATCCCTGGCCTAATATATCAAGCCTAGCTCTTTCTTTTGAAATGAACAGGCCAACGATTGATACAGGTCAATCTAAGACAGCTGGCATATGATGATACTGTTGAATATGTCAACTACAATTCAAAATTGAGGATGAAAAACCAATCCAATTTTTGTCAACCAATCTTTCATGTACAATGAAACAGTAGAAGGAATTGTTAATTAAGCTTGGAACCCTGTAGCAAACATCTGAGATAGAAACTGCATCAAGGGTTTTTGTTCTTCCTTTCTTCAAATTTTTGGCGAATTCAATCTATAAAATGTTATCCCTTTATTTTTTAATTCTTAAAGGGATATTGCGATTGAGAATACACAAAGGAGGCGCTACGCCTTAAAAACAAAGCCCAGATGACAGGCCCAATAAAGTCGGTCCATGTGGGAGTAAAACATAGGCCCTATCCAGTCAGCCCAGCCTAGATTTAAACATCCGTCCTATCCAGTCTGCTGCTAAACTATAAGAAGGGGAGCTCCATGTCTGGGCAGGAACACGCGGGATCCATTCTATAGTATCAGGATTGGTGATTCTGGAGCAAGAAGCCATGGCCATGATCGCAGTGCTGGTGGTGCTCGAGAAACTGGCTTCCTTTGTAGCAGAAGAAACACGGTTCTTGGAAGGATTTAGAGGGGGAATCGTTGAACTACAAGATGATTTGTATAGCATGAAATCTTTCCTTCAGGATGTGGAAGAAGGGAGTGAGAGTGATCAAGGACTGAGAGCCTGGGTCAAACAAGTGAGAGATGTGGCTTATGATGCTGAGGACATTCTTGAAGAGTTCATGCTCCGGTTTGCTCCATCTCACGGGAGTGGTTTTATCCATTATCTTCGCAATTCATATCGTTCCATCCGTAAATTAAGTGCACGGCACCGGCTGGCAGTCCAGTTACAAAGCATTAAAGCAGGGGTGAAAGCCATTTCAGAGAGAAGAAATGCATTTTCTTTGAATAGGATAGACATGCCATCAACCTCCGTGCTACCGTAGAGAAATGGCATGTCCCCGTTTAGCTGCTCTTTACTTAGATGAAGCTGATGTCGTGGGAATTGAGAACCCAAAACATCTACTGGTTTCGTGGCTTGTAGAAGGAGAAGAAAAGCTCTCCAGTATCTCTGTGGTTGGAATGGGTGGGTTGGGAAAAACAACCCTCGTAAAGAAAGTCTATGACAGCCACCCCATCAGAAGAAGCTTTGATGCCCATTCTTGGGTTACAGTTTCCAAATCATTTGCATCCACGGAGCTTCTACGAGTTGCTCTGCAGGGGTTTCTGGTGACAGCAAACGAACCTGTTCCGGATAATTTGCAATCAATGACTGACTCCAATTAATTGATGCTCTAAGAAATTATCTATGGAGAAGGAGGTATGTCATTGTTTTGGATGATGTATGGAATGTAAACGCTTGGGAAACAATAAGGTATGCATTTCCTGATTGTAACTGTGGTAGTAGAATTATCTTCACTACACGTTTAAGTAACTTGGCTGAATCTATAGAGAACACTAGACATGTTTATGAACTCCAAGCTTTACCAGAAAATGAAGCTTGGACCCTCTTTTGTATGAAAGCCTTTAGAGGGGAACATAAGGCTGTATGCCCTCCAGAACTGGAAGAGATGTCTCGAAATATCTTAAAGAAGTGTGAGGGACTGCCACTTGCAATTGTAGCAATAGGAGGCCTACTGTCGAAGAAGAAAAACCGAGGTTTGGAATGGAAGAAAGTCCATGACTGCCTAGCTACAGAATTGAAAAGTAACAACGACCTTGGAGTCTACGTAGAATACTTCAACTAAGTTATGATATCTTCCTTACTACCTCAAGCAGTGTTATTTGTATTTAAGTGTTTTCCAGAGGATATTTGATAAAAAGAAGGAAGTTGATCCGGTATGGATAGTTGAAAGGTTTGTGGAAGAGAAGCAAGGCTTTACAATGGAGGAAGTAGCAGAGGAATACCTTAATGAACTCGTGAATAGGAGTTTGATCCAAGTGGTGGAGAAGAATTATTTTAATAGGGTCAAGACATGTCGTGTTCATGATCTAATGCGAGAAATCATTCAAATGAAATCCAGGGAAGAATCTTTTGTTATGATAGCAAACGGAACAAGAATCAGCAGAATGAGAAAGTTCGGCGTCTATCAATCCATGAAAACTCTGAGGAAGTACAATCAGATATGAGATTTCCTTATCTGTGGTCTTTGTTGTCATTTTCTTCACATCATTCTTTTGAGCACGGTTTTCGCAATTACAAGCTGTGAGAGTGTTGAATTTAGATCGAGCTCCCCTTTCCACCTTCCTACCTGAATTGGTTGAACTGATTCATTTGAGATACTTAAGTTTGAGATGGACCATGATAAGTGAGCTTCCAGAGTCCATAAGGAAGCTCAAGTACTTGGAAATACTGATTTGAAAAGGAGTCTGTATCTTCTTTGCCTGCTGGGATCACACAATTGACATGTCTTTGCCAGCTCCGTAACTATCGATACATTTTCCAGTCCTCATCGTTCTTCCCAGACACTCATGGAATGAGAGTTCCATCAGGAATAGGAAGATTGACGAGCCTGCAGAAATTGGGAAGCGTCGAAGTGAATGAAGATTATGAGTTAGTCAGGGAGTTGGGAAAGCTAACTCAGTTGAGAAGGCTGGGCATTTTAAAGCTAAAGAAGAGCAGGGAATGGATCTGTGTTATACTTTGGACAGGTTGAAACACCTTACTGCATTGTATCTTGTTTCACTAAACAACACTGAATCTTACAATTTGACTCTCTTTCATCTCCTCCAAAATATCTCCAACGACTAATCTCAAATGTAGTCTTCCAGCTTTACCAGGATGGATAGCTTCACTCCAGTATATTTCCAAGCTAGTGCTTCAATATTCTAATTTGAAAAGTGATCCTCTCAAGGCCCTCCAGAAATTGCCTAGTTTGGTGGTGCTTGAACTCCGTCAAGCTTATGCAGGGGAAGAACTGTGTTGTGATCCTAGTGGATTTTCAAAGCTGAAGAGGCTAGGTCTCCATGAACTGGAGAGATTGCGGCGCATCAGAATAGCAAAAGGATCAATGCCTGGGTTAGAGAGGCTAGACATCACAGCATGCACGGTGCTAGAAACTGTGCCGGATGGGATTGAAAACCTGAAAAATATAGAAGACCTGGTTCTGTGGTATATGCCTTCAACATTCATCAAGACAATAGAGAGGTACCGCGGTGAAGATTTCTGGAGAGTTCAACATATCACAACAATCACCCGTATCTACGAGAGCCAGGGGAGACGGGTCTCTGAAACTCTTCTGTAATTAGAGGGGTTAACTACGGAGAGGATACAGTTTCCGGAAAATTATGATCTCTGTCAAGTTCCTCAGGTCTGTACAGACGTTTCATCATGTAATGCTGAGCCTCAGAAAACAGAAAACTGCTGCTCTTCCCTCCTCTTCTCTGCTCCTTTGTCTCTGTTTTGCTGTTGTTGAATCTTCCAACCTGCTATCTTGCCCATGTTTGTCACCACTAAATTCTTGACACCGTATGAAATGATAGCGAGTATGAAATGATTTCCTTCAGATAATAATGGGTTTAGAGGTGACATAGTTTGGCAGCACAAAAGCCTAAGAAGGCCTGCTAAAGAGACAGGCTCATCCAGCCTTAAGTGTATATATAGAAATATTCAAGTCTAGCCCAGATAAAATTAACTCAGGAGGCCAGGAAATTCAAACCCCATGAGAAGCTTAGATGGCCGAACCTTATATGCGAAACAAGGAGGCCATGAAAAGCAGAAGAGACCATCAATTTGTGCTCTCTCTTCATATTTCTATCTTCAACCAAATCTGGGTTTGAATGCTCACAATCCGTTCCACAATGTTAGATTTATTTCTGAACTCTTAAGATTTTCTTGTTTAAAAATGTACATGGTTTTATTACTACAATGATGAGAATCAATAGAGCCTTGCATTTGAAATTAGACCCTACAATCTAACCTCTTAATTAGCTATTGAGATTGTTGCATAACAAAATAGAACAATCCCCTGTTTCATGATGTTCTTGGATCCTTTCTCCTCTAAATTATCATGCTTTTATTCAAGTTGAATTTGAACTCTTGGATTGTTCGGGTGGCATCGTTTTCCACCATGCCATAATTTCTTCCGCAAGGAAATCATTAGGAAAGTAATGGTTGGTGCTATGCAACCGCATCGGTTCCACCATCGTCACTATACAATTCAGGAGAACACGACGTTCACGTTTCAACCAACAATTCTGTATTCTTCTTTTCATCATGACTATCAATTTTCTGAAACGGCATTGTTGAAATCACGACATCCCACTTTTGACTATTTTATAAGCTCACTGTTTACACTCAATGGAGCTTAATGGCAATTAATGGTGAGTTCATTAACATTCTAATTTTGTTTTGAATGGACTAATATCATTCAGATTAAGAATATTCAAACAATAATTAATATGGAAGTAAATCATCCTAGCTAACAGATATTTCTTTCATGGTGTTGATAATATATTGGGAATCTTGACCGACTTCACAAGTCTACGGAGAAAAAGAAGTGCAAATGGATGATAAAGCTATCGACAAAGTTGAGGAAGAAATTTTTTGATTCCACAAGATCAAATCAATTGTTCAGAACACATGACTTTCCATGTCTATATATGAAGAAAAACCAAAGTAGTTTACACAACAAGTTGGAGGACCTCCTATCTAATTACTACTATTTAGTTCCTATGGTGTGTTTGGAGTTACGGTAAAACCTACTTTTTATTAAATTTTAATTTTTTTGTTTTAATTTTTTTGTTTTTTTAAATTATTTTGATGATTTGATGTTAAAAATAATTTTAAAAAAAATAAAAAAGGGCAGATATAAATTTAAAAACCAATCACATAATTAAAAACCAATCATAAACAACTTCACAGGTATACGAATAAGAAAAAGCAAAGTAGCTTACACAACAAGTTGGAGGAACAACCCGTTCCACAAGCTTAAAAAAAAAACTACAACAAATAATAGACTAGTGAAAATAATTGTAGGGCCAAGATCAAATCAATTGCTCAAATAGGGAATCACAATTTATTTTTAATTATGTTAAAGAATTTATGTTGAAAAATAATTTTTAACATTAAAAGTAAGAGGATTTTATTTTTTATTTGACTTTAAATATGTTTATTAACTATGTTTTAAATAATTTTTTCGTGAAATAGAATCAATATTACAGGATTATGTTTAGTTAATCTTGTAATTTAAAATAAAGATAAATTTAGCATAAAACATTTTTTTTTGCAAGCCATTGATATTGTTTTTTGTTTTCATTTTATTGGCCCATACGGTGTCTCTTATAATCTATGGTGGCCTGGGCATGCATTTCTTCAATCATAGAATATATCAGAGTAAAATAAAATTAACGGATCATGTTATCGGGTTTCTTAATAATGTTTACCCTTTCTCATTTCCTTCTAACACTAATTTGCAGCAGCAAGTCGAATGCGTGTCCAAAAATGTTTCTTATTGACAGTACTCTTGTTCAGCTGTGACCAATAATTGAGATCAAATATCAGCTGGCATTCAATCAACAGAGAACTAATATCTACCAAACCTTTAGGCTGATATATTAGCTTTGCCATGGCGTGATCTGTGGTGAAATTTAAGTATCAATGGACAATAACTTAGGTCTCTTATGGTAAGCCACTATCTTTCCTGTAATCATGGGTGTAAGGTTTGGTTTCAGCCATGAAAAGATGATTGATAACAACTTAACAAGTGCTGCATGTTGCTTGAAATGTCAAAGATAAATTATGATTATTTGCTTACATAAATTTTATTTCTTCCACCAAATTAATTAGCAACAATTGATGATGTTGATAATATATTGGGAATCTTGACTTCACAAGTCTCCGAAGAAAAAGAAGTGCAAGTGGATGATGAAGCTACCGGGAAATCACTTCATTCCATGAAAAAAGTTAAGGAAATTTTTTTTTTATTCCACAAAATCAAATCAATTGTTCAGAACACATAACTTTCCATGTCTATATACGAAGAAAAAGCAAAGTAGTTTACCCAACAAGTTCGAGGAATTGACTAGTGACAGTGATTGTGGAGCATTAGACTTGATGCATCTATTGGATCCTCATAAATAAGAAAAAAGACAACCACTCACATTGACTTGGTGCATCTAGTGGAACCTAATATGTGAAAAAATAAAATAATGAATTTTCTTAATAAATTCACATATTGCTTTTTTAGTATTGTAGTTTTTTCCCAAGTTTAATCACAAATCCACATAGTGGGTATATTTAGTATTGTAGTTTAATCACAAATGCACGTAGTAAAAAATTTTCATTTTTACTATGTGTCAAAGTCAATTGACTGTATGAAGAGAGCCAAAGTGTACACTGTACAGTATTCACTGTCCCAAATACACATAACACTGCTTAGTTCTCGCTACTGTGCTCATTAACATTAACTATTTATTGAAAAGTTGATTTAAATTGAACAATATTTATATGTCAAACATCATAAATTGAAACCAAATAAAGTTGATGGCGATAGCACTCATTTTTTTTGGCTTTATATTAAAAAGTGTTATCGAATTAGCTAATATGTGAACTTAAACTATATATATATATTAGCAATCTTAAATATGCATAAGGAGAAATCCAAGTGACTCAGTTAATAGTTGGCCTGACTTGAATAAATATTTGTGTAGAAATTTAGAGAAATATAATCTCTCAATCATAAATTTACTTTTGGCAAAGTACAAATATATATAGACTAGAATCAGTTCCTAACATGGAAGCTACTAGATTTGATTCTGTCCTTGGTTATGAAGGAAATAAATAATAATTACATGATCATCTAAACTAGGTAATAGACATAACATATATAAGGCAATAATAACTATCTTGTATATTGTCTCTTGATGTTGTAGTATCTGCTCCATTAATCTTTAGTATCTATAGTATCTACACCATTAATCTTCAATATCTACAAGGATCTACAACTTATATTGTAATCTTCAAGACTCCCTCTCACGCTAGATATAGTAGATTAACTGATCCAAGCTTGCTAAGCAAATGGTGAAACTGATCAAATGGCAGGATTTTGGTAAACACATCAACAAGTTGATCATGGGTGCACACATAGGATGTTCGAATAAGTTTAGCTTGGACCTGCTAATGAATGTAATGGCAATCTACTTTGAGATGTTTTGTGCGTTCATGAAACGCTAGATTATAGGCAATATGCATGGCAACTTGATTATCACAAAATAAGATCATAGGTGTATTAGAAAAAACTGAGATCTGCAAGTAGATTCTTGAGCCATATTAATTCACATGAAGCAGATGCCATTTGTCGCACGTGTGCGGCGTCGCGGCGATCGCCCACCACCACCCCTTTCATCATTGGGTGTGGTATGTCTATCTATTGTGGAAAATATGATGAGACAAGGAATTCTTTGTCTCTTAGTGGTGAAAAATGGAATGGGAGTCGCCACCTAGTATTTTGGTCACTAGGAACCCTAACTGGTCATAGAGATCGGGCACGGGGACTGGTTGCGTAAAGGGAAGGTATTAGCATCCCAAATACGCTCTACCTAAGGTAAGCTGCATTGTTTTATTGTCTGATAAAAAAAACTAAGGTGTTATTGTACTTCTAGTTGTTGGTCTGTCTATGGTTCAAGAAAAATCCTCCTCGGTAAGAAGGTCTTTATCTTATCGGGTAAAATCCTAACTGTTCTAACGTCTATACCAAAACTTTATTAATAATATTAGGAATACGTTTTACGTATAAATTCGTAATCCCAAATACTAAAAGAAAAAAAGAAGAAGATTTTTTTAGAATTTTTGAAATATTGACCTAGTTCTCATGGCTTGAATAAATTGGTTATTAAAGCCAAAATGCATGCTAATACATATATTGTTTTAAAATTTCCTTTGTTGTGTGAAAATACGATGTTATAATATTTATATTGGAGAGACTAGGCCGTATTTTAAAACAAAAACATTTTTTTTTTATGTAAATACATATTTTTTTTGATGTTTTGACGAAAATCGGGTATTTTAATACTGGTTTTGTATCTTTACGGTATAAAAATACAAACCAACATTAAGCCATTTTTTACCAAAGTATGTAGGAAAATCAACAATATTTTTTTAAAGATTTTTTTTTTTTTAAAAAAATAATATATATATATATATATATATATAATATATACACACACATATATTATAATACATTATAATTTATAATATATAATATATTATATATTGTGGGCTGGGCCGACCTAAATAAATGGGCCGGACTCAGCCCAACAAAGAAAGGTTGGGCCGATCTCGGCCCAACATGCCATCCCTAAAGGCTGGGCCAGAACCGGTCTGGCCTAGGAGAGAAAAAAAAGAAACGGGGAAGGGAATTAATTTCCCCTCCCCTCCTCCTGCATGCAACAAGATTATGCATGCAGGAGGAGAACGCTTTTAACCAAAACAAATGCAGGGGGGAGAGGACGTTACCTGGCGTGGAGAAGACGGTCACTGATGGTGCTGCGGTGGAGGCCGGTGGCGGTGTCGTGGCTCACCGACGACGGCTCCAGGCAGTGCTGCTGCTGTTTCAAACGGCGGAGGGCGTGGTTACTGCTCTTCCCTTTCTCCTCCGTATGGCTTCCTCTGTTTTCGGTGGTTTTCTCCTTCTCAATTCGGGTTTGCTAGCGGTCCTTTTCTGGTTCAGTTCTTTCCCTCCTTTTCCTCTCTCTCGCTCGTTCTCTCTCTTCTCTCTCTTTCCTAACTTCGGTCTCCTCTCTTCGGTCCTCTCGGTTTTTTTCTCCCCCCCTCTTTTCCTTTCGTTTTGCTCTTTATTTATAGGAAAAAAAGAGCTGGTCCTTTTGCTAGTGCGCCTTGGGAGCGGGTTTCGCAGGCGGCTGGTCGGCCATTGGGCGCGACAGCAAGGTGCCGCTCCCTTGATTTCGGCAGGGCGCGCGGCGGGTGGTCGGCCGGTGGCTTCGGTTTCGATGGTCCCAAGGCGTGGGGCATCAGGTCATTTGGTTGGCTCGAGGTTGTCAAAAGGGAAGCTGGTCTGAAAAAGAAAACCATTTTCTCCTTCCTGTTGCAGGTGCGGGGAGGAAGAAGAAAGGGGAACAATGCTGTTCAAAACGGCACCGTTCGGTTTTTTTTTTTTCTTTTTATGTATGAAATGACGTCGTTTTGGAGAAAACTGGCGCCAGAATATGTTTTCCAAAACAGCCCTTAATCTTCTTTTTTCCTTTGCATCCCTGCCAATTTCAGTCCCCGCCCCCATAGTTGGCCGCGTTTTTCACTTTGGTCCTTGGCCTCTGATTTATGCAATTGAGCCCTTAATTGATCAATAAACTTCAAATTTCTTCAATTAGGCCCCTGAATC
>CAXHTJ010001024.1:0-2500 GCA_964019445.1 Populus tremula
AGGCAGCCCCCCCGCGGGCAAGATAGCAAGCCAGCGGGGGCTGTCCGCGCTGCCGATTTTTCCCACTGCTGGCATCGCTGCCGCTGCCCCGGGCCCGAAGGCAGCCCCCCGCGGGCAAGATAGCAAGCCAGCGGGGGCTGTCCGCGCTGCCGATTTTTCCCCTGCTGGCATCGCTGCCGCTGCCCCGGGCCCGAAGGCAGCCCCCCGCGGGCAAGATAGCAAGCCAGCGGGGGCTGTCCGCGCTGCCGATTTTCCCCCCTGGTGGCATCGCTGCCGCTGCCCCGGGCCCGAAGGCAGCCCCCCGCGGGCAAGATAGCAAGCCAGCGGGGGCTGTCCGCGCTGCCGATTTTCCCCCTGCTGGCATCGCTGCCGCTGCCCCGGGCCCGAAGGCAGCCCCCCGCGGGCAAGATAGCAAGCCAGCGGGGGCTGTCCGCGCTGCCGATTTTTCCCACTGCTGGCATCGCTGCCGCTGCCCCGGGCCCGAAGGCAGCCCCCCCGCGGGCAAGATAGCAAGCCAGCGGGGGCTGTCCGCGCTGCCGATTTTTCCCACTGCTGGCATCGCTGCCGCTGCCCCGGGCCCGAAGGCAGCCCCCCGCGGGCAAGATAGCAAGCCAGCGGGGGCTGTCCGCGCTGCCGATTTTTCCCACTGCTGGCATCGCTGCCGCTGCCCCGGGCCCGAAGGCAGCCCCCCCGCGGGCAAGATAGCAAGCCAGCGGGGGCTGTCCGCGCTGCCGATTTTTCCCACTGGTGGCATCGCTGCCGCTGCCCCGGGCCCGAAGGCAGCCCCTCCCGCGCGCAAGATAGCAAGCCAGCGGGGGCTGTCCCCGCGTCAGCCCCGTTGCCGTGAGCCTACCCCCTAGACGAATTTTCCTGCCTGGCCTGGCCAGCCCAGCGTCCAGATTTGTTGTTCGTCAACAAATCTGCGCTGCCGATTTTCCACGACGGGCCTCCAGCGGAATTTACCGCGCTGCCGATTTTTCCCACTGCTGGCATCGCTGCCGCTGCCGCTGCCCCAGCGTGTGCGTAGCCTCTCCCGCGCGGGGGGCAGGCAAGAGCGCAGGGGGCCAAGGCCCGAAGGCAGCCCCCCCGCGGGTAAGATAGCCAGCCAGCAGGGGCTGTCCCCGCGTCAGCCCCCGTTGCGCAGCGCGGCATGGAAATCATTGCCGCGCGCGCGCGCGCCCAATCGCCCAAGCGCAGACGCGGGCGCGGGCGCGGGCGCGGGCGGGCGCGCGCGCGCGCGTGTGATTTTTATAGGGACGGTGGTCGGAATCGGGTCGTCGCCGGCCGGAAAACGGGTCATCGATGGCGGCGTTACTTCGGGCCGTGAGGCCCCCCACGTGTGTAGCAGCAGCTCGCAAATCCCCCGCGGCAGGCCTATGGGCGCCAGCCAGCGCGCCCCATGGCCAGTCGGGGGGCACCCCCCTAAAGAGCTATAAGTGTTATTGCAGCTCTCTGGCGGGGTAGACACTACTAGGTCCCAGCTGTCACCCCCCCTCTAAAAAATTCATTTCTTGGTATTTTGAGCTGAAATTTTGCACATAGGTTGGCAAAAATCCAGTCCACCTTTATAAATTTTCCCAGATTTTTTCGAGGTCGGGAAGTATTTTTTTTTATTTTCCTACGATTAAAAATCAAGGAAATACGCAAAAATAGGAACCGGCCCGGAATGACCCCAAATTCGGCTGGCAGCCTCACAAAAATATGGCTGATTTTACTGGATTGGTTTCACGTGGAAAGCACGACGTTTTCTTGGCGGGATGCGGGAAAACCGGCAGCGCGCATGCCGCGGCCACCGGAGGTGCCCCGGGAAAACTCTTGCTTTCACGGTCTTGGCCTCCCCTCGCCACCATGGCAGGCCTCTAATCCCCCCCATCAGCAGTTGTAGCCGATAGGGCAGTGATTTGAACGACGCCGCCGGGTAATCGCACCCGGCCGACGCGGGGAGGAAGAGATCTCTTCTTCCAAGATAGCGAACAACGCATCGGGAGTTATGTTGATAGGGCAGAGAATTGAATGACTCGTTGCGGGCAGCCAGCTGATAGGGCCTCCAGCTGCAAAATCCGCGCTGCCGATTTTTCCGACGTTGCCGATTTGTCTGAACAGCCCCTCGTTCGTCGGCGCTGCCGATTCCAACACTGCCTGCTGTGTCTGAACAGCCCCTGTTTCGTCAGCGCGTCCCCTCGACGAATTTTCCTGCCTGGCCTGGACAGCCCAGCGTCCAGCCCGTGTTCGTCAACAAATCTGCGCTGCCGATTTTCCCCGACGGGCCTCCAGCTGCGGATCTCCGCGCTGCCGATTTTTCCCACTGTTGGCATCGCTGCCGCTGCCTAGGCCCCCAGTCTTTTTCGTCACGCCTAGGACTATAAACAGTCCGGACTCATCGCCAGCACCGGCTGCCGATTCTGCCGACTTCTCCGATTTCGTCGGCGCTGCCGATTCCAACACTGCCCGCTGTGTCCGAACAGCCCCTGCTTCGTCAGCGCATCCCCTTGACGATTTT
>CAXHTJ010001024.1:12500-15000 GCA_964019445.1 Populus tremula
GCTGTCCGCGCTGCCGATTTTCCCCCTGGTGGCATCGCTGCCGCTGCCCCGGGCCCGAAGGCAGCCCCCCCGCGGGCAAGATAGCAAGCCAGCGGGGGCTGTCCGCGCTGCCGATTTTCCCCCTGGTGGCATCGCTGCCGCTGCCCCGGGCCCGAAGGCAGCCCCCCCGCGGGCAAGATAGCAAGCCAGCGGGGGCTGTCCGCGCTGCCGATTTTCCCCTGTGGCATCGCTGCCGCTGCCCCGGGCCCGAAGGCAGCCCCCCCGCGGGCAAGATAGCAAGCCAGCGGGGGCTGTCCGCGCTGCCGATTTTCCCCCTGTGGCATCGCTGCCGCTGCCCCGGGCCCGAAGGCAGCCCCCCCGCGGGCAAGATAGCAAGCCAGCGGGGGCTGTCCGCGCTGCCGATTTTTCCCCTGTGGCATCGCTGCCGCTGCCCCGGGCCCGAAGGCAGCCCCCCCGCGGGCAAGATAGCAAGCCAGCGGGGGCTGTCCGCGCTGCCGATTTTCCCCTGTGGCATCGCTGCCGCTGCCCCGGGCCCGAAGGCAGCCCCCCCGCGGGCAAGATAGCAAGCCAGCGGGGGCTGTCCGCGCTGCCGATTTTCCCCTGCTGGCATCGCTGCCGCTGCCCCGGGCCCGAAGGCAGCCCCCCCGCGGGCAAGATAGCAAGCCAGCGGGGGCTGTCCGCGCTGCCGATTTTTCCCACTGCTGGCATCGCTGCCGCTGCCCCGGGCCCGAAGGCAGCCCCCCCGCGGGCAAGATAGCAAGCCAGCGGGGGCTGTCCGCGCTGCCGATTTTCCCCTGGTGGCATCGCTGCCGCTGCCCCGGGCCCGAAGGCAGCCCCCCCGCGGGCAAGATAGCAAGCCAGCGGGGGCTGTCCGCGCTGCCGATTTTTCCCCTGGTGGCATCGCTGCCGCTGCCCCGGGCCCGAAGGCAGCCCCCCCGCGGGCAAGATAGCAAGCCAGCGGGGGCTGTCCGCGCTGCCGATTTTCCCCCTGCTGGCATCGCTGCCGCTGCCCCGGGCCCGAAGGCAGCCCCCCCGCGGGCAAGATAGCAAGCCAGCGGGGGCTGTCCGCGCTGCCGATTTTTCCCCTGCTGGCATCGCTGCCGCTGCCCCGGGCCCGAAGGCAGCCCCCCCGCGGGCAAGATAGCAAGCCAGCGGGGGCTGTCCGCGCTGCCGATTTTTCCCCCTGGTGGCATCGCTGCCGCTGCCCCGGGCCCGAAGGCAGCCCCCCCGCGGGCAAGATAGCAAGCCAGCGGGGGCTGTCCGCGCTGCCGATTTTTCCCACTGCTGGCATCGCTGCCGCTGCCCCGGGCCCGAAGGCAGCCCCCCCGCGGGCAAGATAGCAAGCCAGCGGGGGCTGTCCGCGCTGCCGATTTTTCCCACTGCTGGCATCGCTGCCGCTGCCCCGGGCCCGAAGGCAGCCCCCCCGCGCGCAAGATAGCAAGCCAGCGGGGGCTGTCCCCGCGTCAGCCCCCGTTGCCGTGAGCCTACCCCCTAGACGAATTTTCCTGCCTGGCCTGGCCAGCCCAGCGTCCAGATTTGTTGTTCGTCAACAAATCTGCGCTGCCGATTTTCCGCGACGGGCCTCCAGCGGAATTTACCGCGCTGCCGATTTTTCCCACTGCTGGCATCGCTGCCGCTGCCGCTGCCCCAGCGTGTGCGTAGCCTCTCCCGCGCGGGGGGCAGGCAAGAGCGCAGGGGGCCAAGGCCCGAAGGCAGCCCCCCCGCGGGTAAGATAGCCAGCCAGCAGGGGCTGTCCCCGCGTCAGCCCCCGTTGCGCAGCGCGGCATGGAAATCATTGCCGCGCGGCGCGCGCCCAATCGCCCAAGCGCCCAAGGGCCCCCAAGGGCCCCAGGCCCTCAGGCCCCAGCGCCCCAGCGCCAAGCGCAGACGCGGCGCGGGCGCGGGCGCGGGCGGGCGCGCGCGCGCGCGTGTGATTTTTATAGGGACGGTGGTCGGAATCGGGTCGTCGCCGGCCGGAAAACGGGTCATCGATGGCGGCGTTACTTCGGGCCGTGAGGCCCCCCACGTGTGTAGCAGCAGCTCGCAAATCCCCCGCGGCAGGCCTATGGGCGCCAGCCAGCGCGCCCCATGGCCAGTCGGGGGGCACCCCCCTAAAGAGCTATAAGTGTTATTGCAGCTCTGGCAGGGGTAGACACTACTAGGTCCCAGCTGTCACCCCCCCTCTAAAAAATTCATTTCTTGGTATTTTGAGCTGAAATTTTGCACATAGGTTGGCAAAAATCCAATCCACCTTTATAAATTTTCCCAGATTTTTTCGAGGTCGGGAAGTATTTTTTTTTATTTTCCTACGATTAAAAATCAAGGAAATACGCAAAAATAGGAACCGGCCCGGAATGACCCCAAATTCGGCTGGCAGCCTCACAAAAATATGGCTGATTTTACTGGATTGGTTTCACGTGGAAAGCACGACGTTTTCTTGGCGGGATGCGGGAAAACCGGCAGCGCGCATGCCGCGGCCACCGGAGGTGCCCCGGGAAAA
>CAXHTJ010001024.1:25000-27547 GCA_964019445.1 Populus tremula
CAGCCCCCCGCGGGCAAGATAGCAAGCCAGCGGGGGCTGTCCGCGCTGCCGATTTTTCCCCTGGTGGCATCGCTGCCGCTGCCCCGGGCCCGAAGGCAGCCCCCCCGCGGGCAAGATAGCAAGCCAGCGGGGGCTGTCCGCGCTGCCGATTTTTCCCGCTGGTGGCATCGCTGCCGCTGCCCCGGGCCCGAAGGCAGCCCCCCCGCGGGCAAGATAGCAAGCCAGCGGGGGCTGTCCGCGCTGCCGATTTTTCCCGCTGGTGGCATCGCTGCCGCTGCCCCGGGCCCGAAGGCAGCCCCCCGCGGGCAAGATAGCAAGCCAGCGGGGGCTGTCCGCGCTGCCGATTTTTCCCCTGGTGGCATCGCTGCCGCTGCCCCGGGCCCGAAGGCAGCCCCCCCGCGGGCAAGATAGCAAGCCAGCGGGGGCTGTCCGCGCTGCCGATTTTCCCCCTGGTGGCATCGCTGCCGCTGCCCCGGGCCCGAAGGCAGCCCCCCCGCGGGCAAGATAGCAAGCCAGCGGGGGCTGTCCGCGCTGCCGATTTTTCCCGCTGGTGGCATCGCTGCCGCTGCCCCGGGCCCGAAGGCAGCCCCCCCGCGGGCAAGATAGCAAGCCAGCGGGGGCTGTCCGCGCTGCCGATTTTTCCCGCTGGTGGCATCGCTGCCGCTGCCCCGGGCCCGAAGGCAGCCCCCCCGCGGGCAAGATAGCAAGCCAGCGGGGGCTGTCCGCGCTGCCGATTTTTCCCGCTGGTGGCATCGCTGCCGCTGCCCCGGGCCCGAAGGCAGCCCCCCGCGGGCAAGATAGCAAGCCAGCGGGGGCTGTCCGCGCTGCCGATTTTCCCGCTGGTGGCATCGCTGCCGCTGCCCCGGGCCCGAAGGCAGCACCCCCGCGGCAAGATAGCAAGCCAGCGGGGGCTGTCCGCGTCAGCCCCCGTTGCCGTGAGCCTACCCCCTAGACGAATTTTCCTGCCTGGCCTGGCCAGCCCAGCGTCCAGATTTGTTGTTCGTCCACAAATCTGCGCTGCCGATTTTCCGCGACGGGCCTCCAGCGGAATTTACCGCGCTGCCGATTTTTCCCACTGCTGGCATCGCTGCCGCTGCCGCTGCCCCAGCGTGTGCGTAGCCTCTCCCGCGCGGGGGCAGGCAAGAGCGCAGGGGCCAAGGCCCGAAGGCAGCCCCCCCGCGGGTAAGATAGCCAGCCAGCAGGGGCTGTCCCCGCGTCAGCCCCCGTTGCGCAGCGCGGCATGGAAATCATTGCCGCGCGCGCGCGCGCCCAATCGCCCAAGCGCCCAAGGGCCCCCAAGGGCCCCAGGCCCTCAGGCCCCAGCGCCCCAGCGCCAAGCGCAGACACGCGCGGGCGCGGGCGGGCGCGCGCGCGCGCGTGTGATTTTTATAGGGACGGTGGTCGGAATCGGTCGTCGCCGGCCGGAAAACGGGTCATCGATGGCGGCGTTACTTCGGGCCGTGAGGCCCCCACGTGTGTAGCAGCAGCTCGCAAATCCCCGCGGCAGGCCTATGGGCGCCAGCCAGCGCGCCCCATGGCCAGTCGGGGGGCACCCCCCTAAAGAGCTATAAGTGTTATTGCAAGCTCTGGCAGGGGTAGACACTAACTAGGTCCCAGCTGTCACCCCCCTCTAAAAAATTCATTTCTTGGTATTTTGAGCTGAAATTTTGCACATAGGTTGGCAAAAATCCAATCCACCTTATAAAATTTTCCCAGATTTTTTTCGAGGTCGGGAAGTATTTTTTTTTATTTCCTACGATTAAAATCAAAAAGGAAATACGCAAAAAAAACCGTCCCGGAATGACCCCAAATTCGGCTGGCAGCCTCACAAAATATGATTTTTACTGGATTGGTTTCACGTGGAAAGCACGACGTTTTCTTGGCGGGATGCGGGAAAACCGGCAGCGCGCATGCCGCGGCCACCGGAGGTGCCCCGGGAAAACTCTTGCTTTCACGGTCTTGGCCTCCCCTCGCCACCATGGCAGGCCTCTAATCCCCCCCATCAGCAGTTGTAGCCGATAGGGCAGTGATTTGAACGACGCCGCCGGGTAATCGCACCCGGCCGACGCGGGGAGGAAGAGATCTCTTCTTCCAAGATAGCGAACAACGCATCGGGAGATGTTGAGAGGGCAGAGAATTGAATGACTCGTTGCGGGCAGCCAGCGGAGAGGGCCGCCAGCTGCACAAAGCCGCGCGGCCGAGGGGGCCGACGGGGCCGAGGGGGCGGAACAGCCCGCGGTGCGGCCGCGCGGCCGAGGCCAACACGGCCGGCGGGGCGGAACAGCCCCGGGGCGGCAGCGCGGCCCCGCGACGAAGGGGCCGGCCGGGCCGGGACAGCCCAGCGGCCAGCCCGGGGCGGCAACAAAGCGGCGCGGCCGAGTGCCCCGACGGGCCGCCAGCGGCGGAGCGCCGCGCGGCCGAGGTGCCCACGGGCAGCGCGGCCGCGGCCGAGGCCCAGGCGGGGCGCACGCCGAGGACGAGAAACAGGCCGGACGCAGCGCCAGCACCGGCGGCCGAGGCGGCCGACGGCGCCGAGGCGGCGGCGCG
>CAXHTJ010001025.1:0-30710 GCA_964019445.1 Populus tremula
GATAATTCATACGAATTACCCAATATCCAGTTAACTTCCTTGTTAACCAATAAACCCGATAATTCTCTTAATTACCAAATAAATTTGGCTAACCCATCTTGGTTGCCAAAGTCAATCCGGTAATTTCATATGAATTTCCCAACATCCGGCTAACTTCTTTTTTTAGCCATGTTTATAATTTCTTCATGTGCTTGGTATAAACAATTTATAGTACATATAGATGCACTAATTGTTTTACAATCAACCATAATCTTAAACCCAGTTATCCTCTTAAGGCATAATTTGTGAGGTTAACCGTTCACTCACCCCGGTCATCCACTTTGGATGCCATTAGCCAAAGCTAATCATTCATTTTTCCCGCCCATCCATCCGGATACCATTAACCGAAGCTAATCATTCTTTGTCCCGGCCATCCATTTGAATGCCATTAGCCGAAGCTAATCATTCATTTGTTCTGGCCATCCATCTGGATGCCATTAGTCGAAGCTAATCAACCATTTGTCAATATTTAAGCGTTCAACAAGCTAATATCGGTTATAACACAATATGGTAATATTCATATTAAAGAATTTCATTATTCAATGTATGAAAAAGGGAGTAAGTCACCTACCTAATGCTTGAACTCGCGCAAAAGTCCCATGCTACTGAATAGATTTTGCAATCTCTCCTGTATCATTAAAGATACATATCAAATGTGGCTCCACCATAATTGAAAATTCCATTCTAAAATTCATTTAAATTTAGAATCGCATGACACATGCATTCACATATTTATTTATTTATTTCCTTTCTTTTCATGACTTGTTTTTCCAGACTGAGTATCTTTAAACATGACCTAACAATCTTAATTTATTTTATTTTATTTTTGTCTACTCAATCCATCATGTACAGACTTAGTAACATCACATCCTTGCATTTATTCATACCATTGAAACTAATTCATTTTCCTTATCAAACCAACTCTTGGCCGAATGACCTTATTTTTTATTTATTTATTTTCATGATGAGTTTTCCAATTCTTTTTCATAAGTCCACTTTACTTCATCTTAAGTAAATTTAACAACATATTTTCATCATAATTCCATGTACGCCTTAATTTAACCTTTTCCTCCTCTTTTATTATCCATTTGGACAGCGTTAAAATTCCACAAAATGACATTTTCCTCACATTAATCTATTATTTCAAACATAACACAATTCATTTGGCATTCAACAAACCACAATCCTATAAAAATCCCCATAACATTAGGTCGAATAAACTCAACTTCAAGATTTTCATTTTTGGTTGGATTCCATATTATGATGAGAATTTGAATCTTTTTAAAATTCTTCCAATTGACACTCTACCTAATTTTCTTTATACAAATATATGTATCCATACCTAGTTTTCATAGAAAATGAATCAAAGTCTTATCTCCTTATTTCTTCTTCATTTGGCCGAATGCCTTCATTCATGGTGAGGGATGATTCCCTTTTTTTATTCCATATAAACCTTTACCAATTCATTTCATATCTATTCTAACCTCATTCAACTCAAATTCCATAGCAATTAAAACAATTAAGCTCATCCTCTCATTTATATGTCTAGGACGAATCTTTGCATTAAATGGAGGATAAAGTTTTCTTCAAGTTTTCTTTCAATTACCACTAGACCCAATCCTTTTTAATGCCTAAGAACATATATCCATTAAATCAACAAATTCAATGTCCCTTCATCCAAATTTCAAAACTTCCCTAACACATTTTACAACACAATTAATCTATAACAACACTAATAACAAGAGCACATTTTACCATTATATCTTCATAAACCCTACACCCACACAATTCTAATTTCATCAAAACATGTAATTAAATCAAGCTTCCTAAATGTTTTACTAAGACTAGCAATAGATTCAAATAGCAACAACTCATCCACATTTGATTATTTCCTTGAACTCAACGGTCAGAATATATATCATTGTGTTGTGTACAATATATATCAAAATCATAATAATCCAACGGTTGGATCTCCATAGATCTGAATAAAACCGAACTAACCTGAAAATGGACGAGCTACTGTTCAACATGAACCAAACCTTGCCGGAAAGTACGTTTCCAATCTCCACCGTCCAGAATGTAGGCCATATCTAGGTGCACCACATATCCAAAAATAGGCACGATCCAACGGTGGAAGAGAGAGAAATCGGTTGGAGACCAAAACTGCCCTGCAAGTATATTTCCTTTTGTTTTCCAGGACACTTCCGATGATGATGGCTGCTCAATAGATTATGTTCCTTCAAATCCCTCCAATCAGTTTATAGAGGAGTGTGAGAAGAACAATATATCCAACAATAAACATGATCCAACGGTGGATTCAACAGATATGGCCACCGAAGCATTATTGGTTCATCGAAATCCTGCACCTCTATGTAACTGAATTCTCTATTGTCTCTCACCCCTTTTCGTTTTTCTTTCTCTTCTTTTTTTTAATCTGGTGGCCTTTTGCTGTTTTTAAAGGCACCATTGTTTTACTAATTACCTTTATGTCCCTCATTTATGTATTTATATATTATTTGTTTTTTTTTCTTTTTTTCTTTTCATGGAAACCATCCGGTTTGTTTCTGCTTAAATCGTTAGTGTTTACCAAACTCTCATTGGGATGATATCTTTCACCAATGTAGGAAAACATATTATAGAATTCATGCAAAATTTCATCCTAATCCGACGATTGGATTGAGAGCTCTGCTTTCTAATGTAAAATTGGTCAGTTTATGACTTTTCGTCAACTATCCAAATTTTCTTGTTCAATCTTCACATAAAATAATATCAATTATCCTTCTAAACCTTTAAGGTCATTTTATTATTTTGGAATATATTCATTTTGTCATTTTTCTCATTATTTTATTCATCAAAACACGTTACCAGTTTCTTTGTCTTTATGAATTCTAAAACAAAATTCAATTTATGGAGGTCATCCCTCCATTATATATATCACTTTCAGTCTTACGTTTACATGGCAGGTTATACATCCGCATAATTAAATCATAAATTTTCTAGGGTTTCACATTATTTCTTCCTTCAAGAAATTTCATCCTCGAAATTTAGAATTTCTACTTATATTTGTGAATATTATTGGGTACTTCTTTCTCTTTTTTTCATTTTTCCTTTCTATAACATGGATAGAAAAAAAAACACGTCTTGGATTCTATATAAAATATAGACAATTAAATTCAATAAACTATTAGCCCAACACTTGTGTTTGTCTCAGCTTGGGTAGGAAATTGACTCAGCTTTCCAAGAAAAAAACATAGAGGTGATTTGGACTTCTAGAACTCCAGATATGGGCCAAACACTGAACAGTGTTCGGGCTACAGGACAGATTCCGACTTCTCCGTTGTTGCTATGATTTGGACTTGAAAACGGCCTTGTTAGATTTTTATGTTCACATGAAAGTTGTAGGCCTATGTCTCACCAAGTTTGTGTAAAACTTTGAGGTCATTTGAACATCTAGAACTCGAGATATGACCCAAACACCAAACAGTGTTCCAGTTTGGACTGCACCAACATCTCTTTTCTAAGTTTCACCCTCTCTTTATCTTCACAAATTTCAGTAGTTGAATTCATCAATCAATCCTTTGATTTATGTGATAGGTCTGCATTTAAGATGAACATTTACCATATATTAGGGCATTTTATAGTATTAGACTTTTTATTATAAAATATGCTTTAGTTAAAGAGTTATTAATACTTTAAGTGCAAAATGATGATATAAAACCTTGATAAATATGCACTTTTAAGTACTAATCACACCCCCCCCAACCAGCTTATTACTAGTCCCTAGTAATCAAAGCGTTAAAATAGAAAAACAATTTGCAAATTCCATAAAACAAGGCATTCATCATTCAACTTACTTTAATTTATCCAGATAAACAAACTCTCATTAAATTCATATATCTGCTCAATACCTCTTAAACAAGATATTACTAAACCTTTCTTTTATGCTCAAAATATCAACATATAGTTATGGGGCTTTACTTGGAAGAAAAACAAATTTTTGTTCTAATGTTTAAGGTTAACTTCCTTAGGTTGGGATTATTATATTTTTTTTCTTTTTCTTTTATTTATTTATATACACATACAACTTGAAACACAATGCATCTTTAACTCATGTAACGAGTTTTGGGCTAATGACTCCCAGACTAGTTGGTCTTAGGGCATTAGGTGTTGAGATACCCCTACGAGCTTAGCAACTCGGGTTGTAGATACTGATACATAGATAATGCAATGTTTGATTCCCTTAAGTTTTTCTCCTCAACCCATGTAACAAGCATTGGGCCAATAGCTCCCAAGTCAGTTGACTTTAGGCTATTAAGTGTTAAAACACCCATTCAGGCTTAATTCCTTAGGTTAGGGAGGCTACGAAACCAAACTTATCTACCTTTTTATTATCATTTTTTTTTGTTTTTTGTTTTTTGTTTTTGTTTTTGTTTTTTTAATTATGTACTATCCCTTTCCCTTAGTTATTACCTTTAACAAAAGAACATAAATAATGTAATAATCCAATGTGCAACCCACAATCATATGTTAAAGTGTGTGTGTGAAAATGAAGATTTAAAAATACTTGTTAAATGAGCATATGAGCAGAATCAAGTGCTAACAATACGAGAGTTTGTAAACCTGAATATTTCAAGAAGTATTCTGATAGACCTTGTTAAGAATGTTTACTAAGATGCGTCTCAAGAGTCACTTTAACAAAATAACTCATTTTACTCTGCCATCCTAGTAACAACAGTTTTGCAAATAGTTTATGAAATAGAAAACACAGTTTTTTTTTTTAATATATCAACTACTACCCTTTCCCCCCAACCAAAATGAGACATTGTCCTCAATGTCTTAAGGTATAAAGATAGAGTATAGAAGACATCACCTGAAATAACGAACACTGACAAACCTGAAACACACTTAAACAAATATAAGAAACAACAAAACACAATAATAAAACCAAAAGACACAAATATTTATAGATGAGAAATTGAAAATGCAATCACACCACCTATATGTAGGTCAGTCGTAGTCTCACACTCTCTCTCTTTATTTATTTATTTTGAAAAAGCACGTGTATGTACAGGTAGTTGTGATTGTGGCTCACATCTTTCCTTGGTTTTACGTCCAAAAATGTCTTAAACGCCCTCTATAGGTCGGGGATAGGCTTCCCATCCAGTTTTCTTAAAAACTGACAAACAAGGTCTTTTTTAGTCAGATTCCCAAGACTAAGTCGAGCATGTTCTTTATGGAATTGTGGCCATAAATCATAAATTGCATGATGCACATCTCCACTAGGGTGCGTCTCAAGAGTCAATAGAAGATTATCTAAAGACCCCTTACTCAGGCCATCCTTAATGAATTGTATTTTATCTTCACGGTTTACAGATATCATTCCTAAAGAACGACATGTCGCATTACAAGTCCATCTGGCACATCTGTGACAGACTTTCAGTCGTTTTGCACGACGTTTCTTTGCAAAAGTGCTTTTACCTGTTCCAGGCATGTGTGAAATGAAAGAATTGGAGGACTCACCTGATAACCGGACCTTTGCTTCAATCAGCCAACGAATATCTTCAGGAATTCCATGGTTCATTAACAACCTCAATCTTGCACATCTAGCACGGTAAATTTTTGTAATCGCATTTGAGGCAAGCGGGAAAATACCTTTTCAATTTTCAAGAGTGGTGTCCATTTTCAAATGAGAATTGGAGAGAGATTCAAAGAAAGAAAGAGCAAGAATTGTACAAATATATACAATATCAGTTATTGGGAAACTGAAAGAACCGACTTAAAGTCACGGAGTACCGTTATCCGCCATTTGACCGGGGTGAGAGAACTAGCAAAACAAAAGTCACAAAAAACACAAAAAAAGTGAGAAAAACAAAATAATCAACCTTTATCTACAAGATCATTCAAACCAATGGATTCATTTTCACTAGGAAACTCATCAAAGTAAGCTTTCAAACGATGTCCATTTACCTTCAAAACATTGTCATTCTTTGAATTCTCAATATCAAGGGCCCATAAGGATACACATGTTTCAAAATAAATGGACCGCTCCATCGTGATCTTATTTTTTCAGGAAATAAATGGAGTCGAGAATTATAAAGCAAAATCTTTTTACCAGTATCAACTTTTTGACAATTTTCACAAGTTTTGCAGAATGCATGCGTGTCCTTGAACACGGTGGGCCAATAAAATCCATTTTGTAAGATTTTTGCAATCATCTTTCTTGATGAGAATTGACTCCCACATGCTTTAGAATGACAAAGTTTAATGACATTACTTACCTCATTGTCAGGAATGCATCTTTGAAATTTTATCAGGACAATATTTGAATAAGTAGGGTCATCCAATAAAAGTTCTTCACTTCGTTCAAAAACTTTCCTTTGTCTTCAGTACTCCAGTGAGCTGGCAAATCTCCTGAAGCAAGAAAATTGATATTTTTAGCAAACCAAGGCATTGAACTAAGAGAAAGTAAGGATTCGTCAGGAGAGTAATCATCGATTGGTGGGATGTCAGATGTCAAATCTGTTGTCACTCTTGACAAAAGATCGGCATCAATATTTTTGGTGCCTTTTTCATCCGTGATTTCTTCCTGAGAATAAATCATTTGCAAATCTTCAGATTCATCCAACTCAATTTTACTCAAAGTAGATTCAAGTTGATCATGAACTAATTCTTCAATAACTACTTCTTGTAAATCATTATCATCTCCAGGCTTGCAAATGTTGAAAATATTCATCTCCAATGTCATGTTTCCAAATGATAGCTTCATGTCCATTCCTACAATTAATCAATGCATTAGAAGTTGCAAGAAACGGACGTCCTAAAATAACAGGAAATGAATTACATGCTTCAACAGGTTGCGTGTCCAAGACAATAAAATCCACAGGATAAATGAATTTATCGACTTGTACTAACACATCTTCAATTATTCCTCTAGGCACTTTTACAGATCTATCGGCAAGTAAAAGAGTTACAGAAGTTGGTTTTAACTCACCTAGATTGAGACTTGAAAAACTGAATATGGAAGTAAATTCACACTAGCTCCAAGATCAAGTAAGGCTCTTTCAATTTTATGTTCTCCAATAAAGCAAGAAATTGTAGGACAACCAGGGTCTTTATATTTCAAAGCATTATTGTTCTGAAGAATGGCACTTACTTGTTCGGCTAAAAAGGCTTTCTTTTTCACATTCAGTTTTCTCTTCACAGTGCATAGATCTTTCAAAAATTTAGCATAGGAAGGACCTGTTTAATAGCATCCAACAAAGGTATATTGATCCTTACCTGTTTGAAAATTTCAAGATTTCAGAGTTGTGATTGACTTTCCTTTGTTTGGTCATGGCATGAGGAAATGGAAGTGCTGGCGGAATCAGTCTTTTCTTTTCACATGTTCAGATTCAACCCCTTCCTTACCCTCAGAGATTGACTCATCATCTTTCTCACAAGGTTCAAGAGTGGGTTTTTCAATAACCTTACCACTACGAAGAGTGATGACTGATTTGACTTGATCCATGTGTTGGCTTCCAGAACTACTTGCATTTGCATTGTATTGCCCCTTTGGATTTTGTTGTGGTTGAGATGGAAACTTACCTTTCTCTTGGAAACTGAGAGCAGATGTTAATTTTGCAAGAGCATCTTTAAAATCTGTCATGCTTTGAGCAAGTTGAGTGTTGATTGTCTCTTGCTTTTCAATGAATGCATGCAATGTTTCCTCAAGATTTCTTCTAGGAGGTGGAGCATAAGGAGGTGCATATCCATGAGAATTTTGGAAATTATGGTGTGCTTGAAACGGTGGCTGTGAAGTTTGTGCATTATTGTTATCACTCTTCCAACTGAAATTTGGGTGATTTCTCCAACCAGGATTGTATGTTTGCGAGTATGGGTTATGATTGGGCCTTTGGAAACTGTTTAAAGCATGGGCTTGTTCATGGAGGCATTCCTTGAAAGAAGGCAAAGTTGGACAATCATTGGTTGCATGTTCATTTGTTTCACAGATTTGACACACAATGTCTTGAACAGATTTTAATTGACCACTCTTTTTCAATTCTAGTGCCTCGACTTTTCTAGCTAAAGATGCAAACTTGGCTTGGAGGTCATGATCTTCCCTAAGGTTGTATACCTCCACTAGATGTATGAGGTTGAGTTTTACTTGGTGCCTCATAAGTACCTGTGTGTCCCAATTTTGAGCATTTTCAGCTAGCAAGTCTAGGTACTCCATTGCTTCATTAGGGTCTTTATCTTCAAAAGTTCCATTGCACATCAATTCAACCATTTGCCTATCTCTAGGTGTTAAACCTTCATAAAAATGTGAAACCAATCTCCATGTTTCAAAACCATGATGAGGGCAAGTATTAAGCAAATCTCGATACCTATCCCAACATTGGTAAAATGTTTCTCCTGGTTTTGAGTGAAAGTGATGATTTGTCTTTTGAAAGAGTTTGTTCTGTGAGATGGAAAAAACTTCTTTAAAAATTGTTGTTGCATTTCATCCCAAGCACGAATGGATCCTGGTCCTAAATTTTGTAGCCATGTTTTAGCTTTATCTTTTAATGAAAAAGGAAAAAGCTTTAATCTAATGGTATTCATGCTACAATTTAGTCATTATAGGTATTACAACTCTCAAATTCTCAAATGCAAGTATGGATTTTCTAGTCTAAGCCATGAAAAGAAGGTAAAAGTTGAATAATGCTGGCTTAAAATTAAAATGAGATGCATCAGGAGGGAAAACTATGCATGAGGGTGCACTTGTTCTTGTGGGATTCATGTGGTCTCTAAGTGTCCTAACACGGTTATTCTCATTATGAAGTGATTGATTATCTTCTTCGGCCATATTTTCTGAAAATGATGAGGATACCCTACAAAGTCTACCACTTAATGTACGTGACCAAACTCATGCACGTGTAGAAGAGAATAAAAGGAAGAAGAAAAAAAAGAAAAAGAAACAAAACAAAAGAAACAAAGTTAGATAAAGAAAAGTGAAAAGAGAAAAAAATAAATATATAATTTATACAAGAATTTACCTCCCCGGCAACGGCGCCAAAAACTTGACACGACCAAAAGATTGATGTCTTCTCCCAAGTGCAGGAGTGTCGAAGTAATAAATAACCCGGCAAGACCGGGGTCGAACCACAGAGAGGTTAATTGTATAAATTATAAATAACAAGACAACAACAACAACAACAACAACAAACAACAACAACAATAATAATATAATACTCAGTACGTGGCGTTGTTATACCTGAGAATGATCTAAAAGATCGGGTCACAGGTTTCCAGCCTATATACTGAGTTTATGAAAAATATAATATATATATAATATAATAATAATAATAATAATATAATAATAATAATAATAATAATAGTATAGTATAGTATATAATAATAATAATAATAATAAAAGAAGAGAGAGAAGAAATTAATGAGAACTTTGAGATGAAAGATTAATGTAAGGATTAAACAATGATAAAAACAAATGTCAAGGTTAGAGGATCCACTAATGGTATTTCAAACAAGTATAGTATAAACTCTTATTATTCAATTGGAAACCACACACAAAGGAGGTTCCAATCGGATGATTCTCATTAATAGCTCATTATAAATTATTAACATGATATATTAATTCTTATTCATAACACCAAACTTTTAAATATTGTCAGGAATTCATGATTATTAAACAACAAATCAAGTTCCTTTCATAGCCAGGTGTAGGTAATACCATACGTTGGGCTATGAGAGTGCCAAGCATTTGTTGTACCAAGTGTTATACAACACAAATCTAGATTAACCATTTAACAAGCAAGGTATTAAGAATTAGTAAGATAAAAAGATAAGACATGTTAATATTAAACATTAAGGTCCATGTTGAGTTTACATATACTTATTCTTACACCATTAGTGTAACCTTTTCACCTTGACATAATAAACTTAGCTAAACATAATGAAGAAGAGAAACATAAATAAACAAACAAGAACATAAAGAAAATACAAGTTAACTAAGTAAAGGAAAGGAAATGAAAAGCATAAACAAGATATTAATGAAAGCAAAACTTAAAATTACAAAAAATATAAAGAGAGAAATAAAGAGCATGAACTTGATCTGAACAACCAAGCTCCCAAATACATGGCAAATGCCTCCTTTTATAGGCCAAAATTCGGAATTATTGATTTGATGACTAATTGTTGAGTGGGTGGCCAACTTTTGACTTGGTGAAAATCCTTATCTTCTTGTCTGAATAAAAAAAAATACTACATCCGAACTGGGTCCTCTGAAAACATGAAAGTTGTAGGAAATTGACTCAGCTTTCCAAGAAAAAAATGAGGTCATTTGGACTTCTAGAACTCAGATATGGGCCAAACACTGAACAATGTTCGGGCTGCAGGACAGATTCGGACTTCTCCGTTGTTGCTATATTTGGACTTGAAAAAGGCCTTTTAGATCTTATGTTCCATGAAAGTTGTAGGCCTATGTCTTACCAATTTTGTAAACATTTGAGGTCATTTGGCATCTAGAACTCGAGATATGACCCAATTACACCAAACAGTGTTCCAGTTTGGACTGCACCAACATCTCTTTTCTAAGTTTCACCCTCTCTTTATCTTCACAAATTTCAGTAGTTGAATTCATCAATCAATCCTTTGATTTATGTGATAGGCCTGCATTTAAGATGAACATTTACCATATATTAGGGCATTTTATAGTATTAGACTTTTTTATTATAAAACATGATTTAGTTAAAGAGTTATTGATACTTTAAGTGCAAAATGATGATATAAAACCTTGATAAATATGCACTTTTAAGTACTAATCACACCTCCTTATGTTCCACCTCCTAGAAGAAATCTTAAGGAAACATTGCACGCATTCATTGAAAAGCAAGAGACAATCAACACTCAACTTGCTCAAAGCATGACAAATTTTAAAAATGCTCTTGCAAAATTCACATTTGCTCTCAGTTTTCAAGAGAAAGGTAAGTTTCCATCTCAACCACAACAAAATCCAAAGGGGCAATACAATGCAAATGCAAGTAGTACCGGAAGCCAACACATGGATCAAGTCAAATCAGTCATCACTCTTCGCAGTGGTAAGGTTATTGAAAAACCCACTCTTGAACCTTGTGAGAAAGATGATGAGTCAATCTCTGAGGGTAAGGAAGGGGTTGAATTTGAACATTGTGAAGAAAAGACTGATTCTCTGCCAGCACTTCCATTTCCTCATGCCATGACCAAACAAAGGAAAGTCAATCACAATTTTGAAATCCTTGAAATTTTCAAACAGGTAAGGATCAATAAACCTTTGTTGGATGCTATTAAACATGTACCTTCCTATGCTAAATTTTTGAAAGATCTATGCACTGTGAAGAGAAAACTGAATGTGAAAAAGAAAGCCTTTTTAGCCGAACAAGTAAGTGCTATTCTTCAGAATAATAATGCTATGAAATATAAAGACCCTGGTTGTCCTACCATTTCTTGCTTTATTGGAGAACATAAAATTGAAAGAGCTTTACTTGATCTTGGAGCTAGTGTGAATTTACTTCCATATTCAGTTTTTCAAAGTCTCAATCTAGGTGAGTTAAAACCAACTCTGTAACTCTTTTACTTGCTGATAGATCTGTAAAAGTGCCTAGAGGAATAGTTGGATGTGTTAGTACAAGTTGATAAATTCATTTACCTGTAGATTTTTTGTCTTGGATACACAACCTGTTGAAGCATGTAATTCAATTCCTGTCATTTTAGGACGTCCATTTCTTGCACTTCTAATGCATTGATTAATTGTAGGAATGGACTGATGAAGCTATCATTTGGAAACATGACATTGGAGATGAATATTTTCAACATTTACAAGCAACCTGGAGATGATAATGATTTACAGGAAGTGGACTTTATTGAAAAATTAGTTCATGATCAATTTCAAACCACTTCTAGTGAAACTGAGATTGATGAATCTGATGATTTGCAAATGGTATTTTCAGGAAGAAGCAAAGGCATGTAATTGGAGACCACAAATTGAAGAATTGCCACCACGATCAATTGAGCCCATACCTTCAAGTGTTCAACCACCAAAACCTGATTTGAAGCCGTTACCATTTAATCTCAAATACTCATTTTTGGGAGAAAATGAAACTTTTCCGGTAATAATCTCTTCCAAACTTAATACATCAAGAAGGTAAGTTATTACAGACTCTGAAAATGCACAAAAATGCATTAGGATGGACCATAGCTGACATAAAAGGAATTAGTCCTTTGATTTGCACACACAGGATTTATTTGGAGGAAAATGCTAAACCTCTAGAGAAATGCAACGAAGCTTAATCCTAATATGAAAGAAGTAGTGAAAAATGAAGTCATTAAGCTTCTAGATAATGGAATCATTTATCCTATTTCTGACAGCAAATGGGTAAGTCCTACCCAAGTTGTACTCAAAAAGTCTGGAGTCACTGTGATAACAAATGAGAAAAATGAGTTAATTTCAACTAGGACTATTACTAGTTAGCGCATGTGCATTGACTATAGAAAAATTAATTTAATGATTAGAAAAGATCATTTCCCTTTACCTTTCATGGATCAAATCCTAGAAAGAGTTGCAGGTCATGAATTTTATTGTTTCCTAGATGGCTATTCAGGTTACAATCAAATTGAAATTGCATTGGAAGATCAAGAGAAGACTACTTTCACATGTCCATTTGGTACTTTTGCATATCGAAGGATGCCTTTTGGATTATGTAATGCACCAGCCACGTTTCAAAGATGCATGCTTAGCATATTCAGTGATATGGTTGAACGTTTTCTTGAGATTTTTATGGATGATTTTTCTGTTTTTGGTGATTCATTTGATGATTGTTTAACTAACTTAGAAAAGGTTTTGAGCAGGTGTGAAGAGAAGAATCTTGTACTGAATTGGGAAAAATGTCACTTTATGGTAACAAACGGCATTGTACTTGGTCACATTGTTTCATCGAAAGGAATTGAGGTTGACAAATCTAAAATCGAAACCAAAATCTGTTAAAGATGTTAGATCATTCTTAGGACATGCTGGTTTTTACAGAAGGTTCATCAAAGATTTTAGTGTAATATCTAACCTTGTGTAACCTTCTAACAAAGGAAATGTTTTTGAATGGACTGAACATTGTAAAAGCCTTTGTTAAACTTAAAAACTTGCTTACTTCTGCTCCTGTCATTCAACCTCCTGATTGGTCATTACCTTTTGAAATAATGTGTGACGCTAGTGATTATGCCGTGGGTGCTGTCTTGGGACAAAGAAAAGATAAGAAACCTTATGTGATTTACTATGCAAGTAAAACTTTAAATAGTGCTCAAATGAATTACACTACCACTGAAAAAGAATTACTTGCAGTAGTATTTGCATGTGACAAGTTCAGATCTTATCTTGTTGGCTCACCTGTTGTTGTTTTTAGTGATCATGCAGCATTGAAATATCTTCTCTCTAAGAAAGATTCTAAGGCTAGATTGGTGCGGTGGATTTTGTTACTTCAAGAATTTGATATCACAATCAAAGACAAGAAAGGCACCGAAAATGTTGTCGCGGATCATTTGTCAAGATTGACAACCGATTCGAGATCTGACATCACACCAATCGATGACTACTTTCCTGATGAATCTTTATTTTCTGTCTCTACGATGCCTTGGTTTGCTAATATTGTTAATTTTCTTGTTTCAGGACAATTGCCAGCTCATTGGAGTACCCAAGACAAAAGAAAGTTCTTGAACGAAGTGAAGAACTTTTATTGGGATGACCCTTATTTATTCAAATATTGTCCTGATCAAATATTTCGAAGATGCATTCCTGACAATGAGGTAAGTAGTGTCATTAAATTTTGTCATTCTGAGGCATGTGGGGGTCATTTCTCATCAAGAAAGACAACTGCAAAAATCTTACAAAGTGGATTTTACTGGCCCACCATGTTCAAAGACTCACATGCATTCTGTAAGATTTGTGAAAATTGTCAAAAGTTGGGATCTATTTCGAAACGTCACATGATGCCTTTAAATCCTATTCTTGTCATTGAGATCTTTGATTGTTGGGGTATAGATTTCATGGGTCCATTTCCTCCATCATTTGGTTTCTTGTACATATTGGTCGCAGTAGATTATGTTTCAAAATGGATAGAGGCAATTCCAAGTCGAACCAATGATCACAAAACAGTGATAAAGTTTTTGAAAGAAAACATTTTAAGTCGATTTGGAATCCCTCGAGCCATGATAAGTGATGGTGGAACACATTTTGCAACAAGCCATTTGAGTCTTTAATGAAGAAATATGGAATCACACATAAAGTTGCCACCCCTTATCACCCTCAGACAAGTGGACAAGTAGACTTGCTAATAGGGAGATCAAACAGATCTTGGAGAAAACAGTGAACCCTAATAGGAAAGACTGGTCTTTAAGACTTAATGATGCACTTTGGGCTTATCGAACTGCTTATAAAACATCATTAGGTATGTCACCTTATAGACTAGTCTATGGAAAACCTTGTCACTTGCCTGTGGAAATTGAACATAAAGCTTATTGGGCTATTAAAGCTTTCAATTCAAACTTGATGATGCTAGTCAGCTGCGAAAATTGCAAATAAATGAGCTTGAGGAAATAAGAAATGATGCATATGACAATTCAAGAATTCATAAAGCAAGAATAAAGAGTTTCATGACAAGAAAATACTGAGAAAAACATTCAATGTTGGTCAAAAAGTCTTGCTTTATAATTCTCGACTCCATTTATTTCCTGGAAAACTAAGATCAAGATGGAGCGGTCCTTTTATTGTGAAACATGTGTATCCATATGGGGCCTGTGATATGAGAATCCAAAGAATGGCAATGTTTTCAAGGTAAATGGGCATCGTTTGAAAGTTTATTTTGACAATTTTTCAGTTGAAAATGACTCTATTGAATTGAGTGATCCTGTATATAAAGATTGATTCTTTTTCTCACATTGTTTTGTGTTTTGTGTGTATCTTTGTTTTGCTAGTCTCTCTCACCCCGGTCAAATGGCGGATAACGGTACTCCGTGACTTAAGTCGGTTCTTTCAGTTTCCCAAATAACTGATATCTGTATATATTTGTGCAATTCTTGCTCTTTCTTTCTTTGAATCTCTTCCAATTCTTTTGAAAATGGACACCACTCTTGAAAATTGAAAAGGTATTTTCCCGCTTGCCTCAAATGCGATTAAAAAATTTACCGTGCTAGTGTGCAAGATTGAGGTTGTTAATGAATCATGGAATTCCTGAAGATATTCGTTGGCTAATTGAAGCAAAGGTCGATTATCAGGTGAGTCCTCCAATTCTTTCATTTCACACATGCCTGGAACAGGTAAAAGCACTTTTGCAAAGAAACGTCGTGCAAAACGACTGAAAGTCTGTCAAGATGTGCCAGATGGACTTGTAATGCGACATGTCGTTCTTTAGGAATGGTATCTGTAAACCGTGAAGATAAAATACAATTCATTAAGGATGGCCTGAGTAAGGGGTCTTTAGATAATCTTTTTGACTCTTGAGACGCATCCTAGTGGAGATGTGCATTGTAATTCATGATTTATGGCCACAATTCCATAAAGAACATGATCGACTTAGTCTTGGGAATCTGACTAAAAAAGACCCTGTTTGCCAGTTTTTAAGAAAACTGGATGGGAAGCCTATCCCCGACCCATAGAGGGCGTTTAAGCCGTTCTTGGACGTAAAACCAAGGGAAGATGTGAGCCACAATCACAACTACCTGTACATACATGCTTTTTCAAAATAAATAATTAATAAAGAGAGAGAGAGAGAGAGAGACTACAGCTGGCCTACATATAGGTGGTATGATTGCATTTTCATTTTTCATCTATAAATTCTTCTCTTCCTTCCCTTCATTTCTACTCACCCATACATTCATCAAATATAGAAGTGTGTAGAAATGGCAGGTTCCTCAAGTCATCATAAAAATATTTGTGTTTTCGGTGGATCCAGTCTGGGAAAGAAAAAGAGTTTTTAGAATCAGCAAATCATCTTGGTCAGGTACTAGCTGAGAGAAAGATTCATTTAGTGTATGGGGAGGCAGCCTTGGGTTAATGGGAGTGTGTCAAGCTGCATTTTTAGGAGGCAGTCAAGTTTTGGGGGTTGTCCCCAAAGCTTTAGCACAAGGGGACATCATTGGAAAAACAATTGGAGAGGAACTACAGGTCCCACAATGTCTGATCGACTGAATACCATGTTTAACCATGCTGATGCCTTCATTACCAGGTGGTCTGGGCACATTGGAAGAGATCTTTCATATTTCCTCTTGGGCCCAACTGCACATTCACCATAAACCATAGGTTTGTTAAATGTTAATGGTTTTTATGATAAGTTGTTGTCTTTCTTGATCAGCTGTGGAACAGGAATTTCTAACATCTTCGGCACGACAAATCATAATCTCTGCTGCTACTGCTGAACAATTGATTGACCAACTACAATCTTTCATCCCTGTAATTGATCCCTGCATGAGTCGCTAATTGGTCAACTAAGGAAAGCCGTAAAAAGCTTAGATTAGATTTGAGCCTTCTTTGTGAAAACTTGTGTCTTTTGGTTTTATTATTGTGTTTTTTTGTTTCTTATATTTGTTTAAGTGTGTTTCAGGTTTGTCATTGTTCGTTATTTCAGGTGATGTCTTCTATACTCTATCTTTCTACCTTCGACATTGAGGACAATGTCTCATTTTGGTTGGGGGGAAGGGTAGTAGTTAAAAAAAAAAAAAAAACTAACTGTTTTCTATTTATAAAACATTTGCAAAACTGTTGTTATTAGGATGGCAGAGTATGGATCTTTTTTAAAGTGACTCTGAGACGCATCTTAGTAATTCTTACAAGGTCTATCATAATACTTCTTGAAATATTCAGGTTTACAAACTCTCATTGTTACACTTGATTCTGCTCATATACTCATTTAACAAGTATTATTAAACCTTCATTTTCACACACACACTTTAACATATGATTGTGGGTTGCACATTGGATTATTACATTAATTATGTTCTTTTGTTAAAGGTAACAACTAAGGGAAAGGATAGTACATAATTTAAAAAAAAAAAAAAAAAAAAAAAAAAAAAAAATAATGATGATAATAAAACGTAGATAAGTTTGGTTTCGTAGCCTCCCTAACCTAAGCAATTAAGCCCGAAGGGGTGTTTTAAACCTAATACCCTAAAGTCAACTGACTTGGGAGCTATTGGCCCAAAGCTTGTTACATGGGTTAAGGAGAAAAGCTTAAGGGAATCAAACATTGCACTATCTACGTATCAGTATCTGCAACCCGAGTTGTTAAGCTCGTAGGGGTGTCTCAACACCTAATGCCCTAAGACCAACTGGTCTGGGAGTCATTAGCCTAAAACTCGTTACATGGGTTAAAGATACATTGTGTTTTAAGTTGTATGTGTATATAAATAAAAAAAAAAAAAAAAAAGAAAAAAAAAATAATCCCAACCCAAGGAAGTTCACCTTAAACATTTGAACATAATATTGTTTTCTTCCAAAAAGCCCCATCATATATGTTTTTTTGAGCAACAAAAGAAGGTTTATTAATATCTTGTTTAAGAAGATATGAAGCAGATATAAATTTAATGAGAGTTTGTTTATCTGGATAGATTAATGGAAGTTGAATGATGAATGCCTTGCTTTGTGGAACTTGCAAATTGTTTTTCTATTTTAACGCTTTGATTACTAGGGACTAGTAATAAGCTGGTTGGGGGGTGTGATTAGTACTTAAAAGTGCATGTTTATCAAGGTTTTATATCATCATTTTGCACTTAAAGTATCAATAACTCCTTAACTAAAGCATGTTTTATAATAACAAGTCTAATATTATAAATACCCTAATATATGGTAAATGTTCATCTTAAATGCAGGCTATCACATAAATCAAAGGATTGATTGATGAATTCAACTACTGAAATTTTGAAGATAAAGAGAGGGTGAAGCTTAGAAAAGAGATGTTGGTGCAGTCCAAACTGGAAACTATTCGGTAATTGGGTCATATCTCGAGTTCTAGATATCCAAATGATCAAATTTTACAGAGATTTATAAGACATAGGCCTACAACTTTCATTTGGACATCAAGATCTAAGAAGGCCGTTTTCAAGTCCAAATTATAGCAACAACGGAGAAGTCGAATTGTCCTGCAGCCCAACACTATTCAGTGTTCAGCCCATATCTTGAGTTCTAGAAGTCCAAATGACCTCATCTTTTTTTTCTGGAAAGCTGAGAATTTCCTAGAACTTTCATTTTCTGGACCCAGTTCTGATGCTAGCATTTTTGTTTTATTAGACAAGAAGATAAGGATTTTCCAAGTCAAAAGTTGGCCACCCACTCAACAATTAGTCATCAAATCAATAATTCCGAATTTTGGCCTATAAAAGGAGGCATTTGCCATGTATTTAGGGGCTTGGTTGTTCAGATCAAGTTCATGCTCTTTATTTCTCTCTTTATATTTTTTGTAATTCTTAAGTTTTGCTTTCATTAATTTCTTGTTTATGCTTTTCATTTCCTTTCTTTCCTTAGTTAACTTGTATTTTATTTATGTTCTTGTTTTGTTTATTTATGTTTCTTTTTCATTATGTTTAGCTAAGTTTATTATGTCAAGGTGAAAAGGTTACACTAATGGTGTAAGAACAAGTATGGTGTAAACTCAACATGGACCTTAATGTTTAATATTAACATGTCTTATCTTTTTATCTTATTAATTTTTAATATCTTGCTTGTTAAATGGTTAATCTATATTTTTGTTGTATAATACTTGGTACAACAAATGCTTGGCACTCTCATAGCCCAACCGTATGGTATTACCTACACCTGGGTTATGAAAGGAACTTGATTTGTTGTTAACATCAATTAACATCATGAATTCCTGACAATTTTTAAAAGTTTGGTGTTATGTAAATAAGATAATTAATATGATCATGTTAATAATTTATAATGAGTTATTAATGACAAATCCTCCGATTGGAACCTCCATCTTCTTCTTTTATTATTATTATTATTACTACTACTACTACTACTACTACTACTACTATTATTATTATTACTATTATTGTTGTTGTTATTATTATTATTATTATTATTTACATTCTGCTTATATTATATAATATATCTCTTTGATCTTTTCATAAACTCAGTATATATGCTGGAAACCTATGACCCGATCTTTTAGATCATTCTCAGGTATAACAACGTCATGTATTGAGTATTGTTATTGTTGTTATTATTATTATTATTATTATTATTATTATTATTATTATTATTATTATTACTATTACTGTTATTATTGTTGTTATTATTGTTGTTGTTGTTGTTGTTGTTGTTGTTGTTGTTGTCGTCTTGTTATTTATAATTTATACAATTAACCTCTCTGTGGTTCGACCCCGATCTTGTCGGGTTATTTATTACTTCGACACTCCTGCACTTGGGAGAAGACATCAATCTTTTGGTCGTGTCACTGAGCGAGACTCTCTCTGAATGAGAGTTAAATTTTCTTTAAGTTGCATAACACAAGAACGTGAGCGATTGGCATACAATCGTTGTAATTTAGATCATGCATCATGAGCAGTAGATGAAGCAGTAATGAGAGGCATAACTGATTCAAAAACAGATGCAAGAATGGCATGGAGTATCAGCTTGTCTTGCCTCAGCCAACACAAAAAAGCTGGATTAGGAGCATTTGCAGAGGCTGAGCCATCAGGGGAGATGTTTGGAGGAAGCGTTGATGATGGGCAGATAATAGTGTTGTCAATATAACCCTGGAGATCATAGCCTATAAGCAAGGATGTCAACTGGGCACGCCATAACGAAAAATTGGTGGAGGTCAATTTCAAAGGTAATTGAGAGCCAGCATTGAAGGCAACAAGAGTAGTCTCATTATTGATAAAAAAAACCGACTCAAGTGATGTAGCTATTTTGAAAGAAAATCTCGTTAGAGGAAGAAGCTCTGATACCATATAGAGTTGTACAGAAAAGACAATCTTTTATTAACAATGCATCCTATATTTATAGGATTGGAGAAGTACAGTATATATAGGACTATACAATGTAGGATAAGATAAGAGTGGTGCAAGGGATAAGATATAGCTAATCTAAGGATAGAAATCAAAACTGTTACATCTGATCTAGTTATAGAGATCAATGCAGTTACAACTACATGATCAGAGGATACTAGAAATTCAGCACGAAGAGTTTCTTACTTCAGTGTTGTTAGTGCCGAAATTAAGCTCAAGCAACTTGCAAACTTTGTGGTATAGGTATTGATAGGCATTGAGAACACTTTATTTTTTCATTCATAGTAATTTTACTTGGAATATTTGGATGAGAATTTTATTTTGATAGGGATTTAGTGTATATTTTCATAGATGCTTGGATGATATGTTATATCAATAGTATGTATGTATTATTGAATTTCTATTTAAAAAAATAAAATTGAAAGCTTCTATTCTTCTACACAAGTATATAATGTTGTTTTTAAGAGGGTATTGTAGATTTTGATTTCTATTTTAGCTTGAATTTTTACTGTTTTTTTTATTGCTTGAAGTTCTATAATCACCCGTTTGTATATTTAGTATCTAATTTTTTAATCAATGCAGATAAAATTAAGTTTTTGCCAAATTATCATAGACCTTACTAATATAGTTTTGTTTTATTTTATCTATTTTCCTTTTAAAATTCTCAATATAAGTTTTTTTTTTCTTTTTATAACTACTGTTTAAATATTCATGTTTTAATAAAATCAAAGATTATATCAAAAAAAAGAGAAAAAAAGTTTAGGATACCAGATATCTGTGTGCAGTATTATAATGAGGGTCTCCATACAATATGCTTCAAGTGTGGTTATAAGGAGGAGGTCGGTGCTTCGTTTCCACAAGTTGTGGCAGTTCCCCGTGCACCACCTTTTCTGATCAGGGACCGGCAGCTGCCGAGATGTCTCCATGTTATACAATCAAATGCGTGTAATGAAAAATTTGGTTGTAGAATTTTTAGTAATTAAATGGAAGCACGATGAAAGAGTCACTGTGATTTTTGAAAAGATTATTTTAGTCTCCATATTTTATTTTTATTTACAAATTAATCCAAAAATTACTTCATTGTCTTTTATTATAAAAATAGAGTAGAGCATTAAAATAATTGTTGGAAACAATACAAGTTTGAGGGAGGTAATTTTATTCTTCCATGATCAGGCGGTCATTACTCATTATAAATTCTAAATAATTTCTTATGACATATTTGGTTAGATGTAATAAACTATGTAATGATATAATATATGCAGTAGAATTCTCCATTCCATAGTCAAATATCTAAAAATCTAAGCCAATCCAAACACCAGTTAGAAATAGAATCCACTTTTACTCCCTATAAAAAAATGCAGGCAAGTTGGTGTTTAGTTTCAGATAATTATTTGATAAGAACTACAACAACATCAGTTGATGCAATAGATTCAACTCTTAATCCAAACAGCGAAGGATGGATAATATTCTCAAAGTATCTGATGGTAATTGAGAAGCTACCCTTCTCTTTATGTATGTATTGAACATAGGATCTGAAATGAATTCTATACTGCTCAAAACAACCACCACTTCTTCGGCTTGTCGAAAATTCCAGGTCCATATGTGGAAAAGAAGATCTCAACAAGGAGAGGGGATTGTAGCAGAGCAAAAAGTGTGACAGGAAGACTAGCCAGCAAAATAATCGGAAAGGAAACCCAGTGAAAACGATCACGAAGCATCATAACAAGTGTAACGCCGAAGGTTATCATCATGGTTGCTATCGAGAAGAAAAGACACGAAAGGCCTACTATCAACTTTGTAGGCAAGGACTTGAGGAAATCTTCTTCTCTATACCGCGATGTCAGGATTCCGAAGAACATCAATAATGATGATGAAGACGCGAACACTGACAATGCGTCGGACACTATGAAAACCTTGAAAGAATTCCGATTCAAGTATATAGGAATGCCTGAATACTGATCATATCCACCTGGAACAGTAACGATAGCTGAAAACATTATGGTAACAATAAGAGCAGCCACAACTGTGCAAGAATTAGCCGTGGCCTTCATCCATTTCTCCCCTTCTTCTAGTAATTTCTTGTGCTGTTCAGTGAATAAAGTTCGAGCTGTTTTATGGGACGAATTTAACATCTCTCTGTACTGTGGTTGGACAATGCTCTCCACCTCCTGCGAGGCAGCAAACTCTTCTGAGAAATATGTGAATCATCATCTACAGGAAGTAGGAGATTTACCTTGTACCATTGTAGCTCTCTTTGCACTTGTAATGGTGCACCTGAAACACGATCAAGCTGAGAGGAAGGTGCTAGGAATGCAGCTTGATGTAAAATGTTGTTTTGATTACTTGTCCAAGAAGTTGCCATAGAGTTCGTCTTTTGCTCCCATTTTGTATATAGGCTGAATATCTTTTCTTGGCGTTGTAGGGTTGCGTATAAGAATATGCCCCGGTTAAGTTCATCCTCGGACCATATGATGTCAGGATAATGTCTAATCATTTCAATGATGAACTCAACAATTCCATGCTTAACAGCACTGAATACGCTCTGTACACACCAATTTCTTTGAATTCTGATTTATGCAAAGTTGATATTTGCTCACATAGGCAACAGAGAACTGCATGTGCTTGGCCATGTATCAGCTTCAGGTTATACATGTGCTTGATAGCTGGAACTGCAAGTATATTTGGTTTATGGACTCTAAACAAAATACTACTATGATCCGCATTATTAAGATGCTACTTACCAAAAAATCTCAAGCCCTTCCAAACCATTACCAACAATTTGTCAGATGCTGCCAAGTCCATAAAAAACATGTCAAAATGAAACTTCTGTTCATAGAAGGGAAAACAATGCGGTAACTCTAATAACTGGAACTTCAAAATATCAGATTGAATCTCATGTTTTATGAAATACCTCGTTTAACATGTTCCTTCGATCAGTTGTCCCGTATTTGGCCTTTCAATGTCTCCATGGTTGTTGCTAGAGGCAAGTGGCTGAGGTACCCGGATACCTACAACAAGATAATGCTGTATTTTTTAAGATGTGAAAAGAACAGCAATTTGACTTGATAGTTACATCCAGTTGAGTGAAATAGTTGCATACACTTGTATATCCATTTTTGCCACAAAGCAAATTGAGTTCCACTGGGGAAAGCAGAGGGTTTTTGAGCCAACATATCTAGAGCTGTGTCTTTGTCACTATCTTGATAAAAAGCCAATTGTGGGTAATGTTGAAGCAGATCCAAGGCAATATCTATATGAACATTAAACAGCGAACCAAGAAAAGCAAACGAGAGTTGAACAAGATAGAGTTTTCAGTTGAAGAATAGGAGAAACGAAAAATATGATCCTTACTACTAGCTTATACCATAGAGTTCGTCAATGATACATGTTGTGAGAAGCATAACCCCATTCTTATTGTTTGTAGCTGGACTGAGCTCTTCTTTCGGACTCACACTGTAAAGATAACGAACCATGTCTTTATGACCATAAAGAGAAGCTACAACAACTGGGATCAGGCCATTCTGGTTTGGAACTCTAAGTAAACCTTCATTCTTTGCTACCAAATCCTCGGCAATCCTGGTGATCCCTCCGATGGCAGCATAATTAAGCGCGGTGGCATTTTTTCTGTTTTTGATTTCCAAGTCACCTTCCTCCAACTGGCTGACCAACTCCTCCACAATCTCTATGTGCCCTGCCAGAACCGCAGCATGGAGGGCGGTGTCCCCATCTGCTGAAATGCTAGCAGTCAGTCCATCAGGATGTTCTTTCAGGAACTTCTTTGTGGCCTCTAGGTCACCAACGTCAACAGCCTTATACAGTGACAGATACTGCATGTATGCCGTATCTTTCATCTCTGCCAAGTTAAAACTCATTCGTGTTAGTTGTAGCGTTAAGCACATTGACATTAGTACTGAACAACTAGCAAGATTTAGCTTGGATGTTAATTAATTACCATATTCCTTGGTTGAGCTCTCATGGGAGACTGGAGGCCGTGATTTCATCTTGCGTGGTGCCTTGCTTAAGGTAAAATCACTATAAGAATCCATATTTGATGGGGAAGCAACCTAAAAATATAATGGAAACTTCACATCACATATTGACACAGTTTTTTTCACCAGGTAAACTATTTGAGTTTTATGAGTATGACTTTCTACTTCCAGAGAATTTTTTGAAATGTTTCTGCCACTGCAGTAAACAACAGCCATAAACGTGTGTGTAGGTAAACACACACGCACAAACTCCCAATGTCATGAAACAAATCAATAGATGGTGCATTTCTCCCTCTAACAAGTCAGAATGCTTGAGCAATGATCACAGTTTTAGGAGGTAATCGGTAGAAGCTGATTTGATACCATGTTTCTATGCATGTGTGGCATTAACGGATGCACAAGATACATGCCTTTTCAGGTGATGGGGCAGCTAAATATAAACAAGAGCAAACTGCGTCATCGAATATACCAAATGTTTTTCCTTGGAATTTAATATGCAAGATCAATACTTACAGGAATACACTGTGCAACTTGCACTCAACAGAGCTGGTTGCAGCAGATTAGGTGACCTCAAAATCTTAATGGATTCAAGGAAGCGAAACCAATTAATTTATAAGAAAGAGTGAGGGCATAAACCATGCACGGAATAAAGGAAATCTTCATGTGAAGTAAATGAAACTACGAATATATGTGGAAGTTCTCTCTGCTTACTTTTCTGCTTTGGATTCTAACAATACCGTGAGCACAGTTTTTCTTTCATTCCTTTCTTCTCTTTGATCCTTTCTCTTTTTCTTCTTTCTTAGGACACAGAAATCTGAATCAAAACTTCTTTAAATCTTTTCTCTCTTATTTTTTTAGAGAATTACTGGTTCAAAATCTCAGAAAACTAGGTTAATGTAAAATCATTTGAGAGACTATAGTTTGATTATTGTGACTTAGAAGTAAAGGGGAATGCTGTAAACATATAACCCAACTGAAGTTTCTTACATTGGAATAATGATAACACTACTTTTCTGATATTTGAGCTTTTTTAACAACTAACTACATGGTATATATATATATATATATATATATTGATTGACACTCACTATTATTTTTTGTCAAATGATACCTTGAAGACCACTGTGTTTATAGCCCAAGCAAACGAAAAAAATAAGGGCAGAAATTAGCTTCTAATACCTTTAGGAACAGAAAAAGAAAGGCATGGGTTTATTGCTATTTATATTTATAAATAACATATATTCTTTTGTGCATTTAGTCGGGTATAAACAACGAAGAAAACCAGGCACAAGCACTGTGCTTGTAGCCCAAGCAAACAAAAAAATAAGGGCAAAAATTAGCATTTAATACCTTTATGAACAGAAAAAGAAAGGCATGGGATTATTGGTATCGATATTTATAAATAACATATATTCTTTTGTGCATTTTGTCGGGTATAAACAACGACGAAAACCAGGCACAAGCTGGAAATGAGAAGGATTGTTCCTCGTAAAGAAGAAAACTAAACAAGAAGTTTGTTATTGCTCTTAGCAATAATCCTCGTAAATACCATGAGCACAGTTTTTCTTTCATTCCTTTCTTCTCTTTGATCCTTTCTATTTTCCTTCTTTCTGGGGAGACAGATATCTGAATCAAAACTTCTTTGAATCTTTTCTCTCTTTTCTCTTTAGAGAACTCCTGATTCAAAATCTCAGAAAACTTGGTTAATGTAAGATCATTTTAGAGACTTTAGTTTTAATTATTGTGATTTAGAAGTAAAGGGGAATGCTGTAAACCTATAACTCCACCGAAGTTTCTTACATTGGAATAATTATAACACTGTTTTTCAGATATCTGAGCTTTTTTAACAACTAACTACATGATATATATATATTGACACTCACTATTATTTTTTGTCAAATGATACCTCGAAGACCACTGTGCTTGTAGCCCAAGCAAACAAAAAAAAATAAGGGCAGAAATCAGCTTCTAATACCTTTAGGAACTAAAAAAGAAAGGCATGGGATTATTGATATTGATATTTATAAATAACATATATTCTTTTGTGCATTTTTTCGGGTATAAACAACAAAGAAAACCAGGCACAAGCTGGAAATGAGAAGGATTGTTCCTCGTAAAGAAGAAAACTAAAAAAAAAGTTTGTTCTTGTTGTCAACAACAATCCTCGTAAATACCGTGAGCACAGTTTTTCTTTTATTCCTTTCTTCTCTTTGATCCTTTCTCTTTTTCACCTTTCTTGGGAGATAGATATCTGAATCAAAACTTCTTGGAATATTTTCTCTCTTTTCTCTTTAGAGAACTACTGACTCAAAATCTCAAAAAACTAGGTTAATGTAAGATCATTTCACAGACTGTAGTTTTGATTATTGTGATTTAGAAGTAAAGAGGAATGTTGTAAACCTATAACCCCACCAAAGATTCTTACATTGGAATAATTATAACATTGTTTTTCTGATATATGAGCTTTTTTAACAACTAACTACATGAGATATATATATATATATATATATATATATATATATATATATATATATATATATATTTTGACACTCACTATTATTTTTTGTCAAATGATACCTTGAAGACCATTGTGCTTGTAGCCTAAGCAAACAAAAAAAATAAAGGCAGAAATCAGCTTCTAATACCTTTAGGAACAGAAAAAGAAAGGCATGGGATTATTGCTATTGATATTTATAAAGAACATATATTCTTTTGTGCATTTTATCGGGTATAAACAACGAAGAAAACTAGGCACAAGCACTGTGCTTGTAGCCCAACCAAATGAAAAAATAAGGGCAGAAATTAGCTTCTAATACCTTTACGAACAGAAAAAGAAAGGCATGGGATTATTGCTATCGATATTTATAAATAACATATATTCTTTTGTGCATTTTGTCGGGTATAAACAATGAGGAAAACCAGGCACAAGCTGGAAATGAGAAGGATTTTTCCTCGTAAAGAAGAAAACTAAAAAAGAAGTTTGTTATTGCCGTCAACAATAATCCTCGTAAATATCGTGAGCACAATTTTTCTTTCATTCCTTTCTTCTATTTGATCCTTTCTATTTTCCTTCTTTCTTGGGAGACAAATATCTGAATCAAAACTTCTTTGAATCTTTTCTCTCTTTTCTCTTTAGAGAACTACTCACTCAAAATCTCAGAAAACTAGGTTAATGTAAGATCATTTCAGAGACTATAGTTTTGATTATTGTGATTTAGAAGTAAAGAGGAATGTTGTAAACCTATAACCCCACCGAAGATTCTTACATTGGAATAATTATAACACTGTTTTTTTGATATATGAGTTGTTTTAACAACTAACTACATGAGAGATATATATTGACACTCACTATTATTTTTTATCAAATGATACCTTGAAGACCACTGTGCTTGTAGCCCAAGCAAACAAAAAACAATAAGGGCAAAAATCGGCTTCTAATACCTTTACGAACAGAAAAAGAAAGGCATGGGATTATTGATATTTATAAATAACATATTTTTTTTATGCATTTTGTTGAGTATAAACAATGAAGAAAACCAGGCACAAGCTGGAAATGAGAAGGATTGTTCTTAGTAACGAAGAAAACTAAAAAAGAAGTTTGTTCTTGCCCTCAACAGCAATCCTGGTAAATACCGTGAGCATAGTTTTTCTTTCATTCCTTTCTTCTCTTTGATCCTTTCTCTTTTCCTTCTTTCTTGGGACACAGATATCTGAATCAAAACTTCTTTGAATCTTTTCTCTCTTTTCTCTTTAGAGAATTGCTGATTCAAAATCTCAGAAAACTTGGTTAATGTAAGATCATTTCAGAGATTGTAGTTTTGATTAGTGTGATTTAGAAGTAAAGGGGAATGCATGTTGTAAACCTATAACCCCGCCGAAGTTTCTTGCATTGGAATAATTATAACACTATTTTTCTGATATCTGAGCTTTTTTAACAACTAACTACATGATATATATATATATATATATATATATATATATATATATTGATTGACACTCACTATTATTTGCTGTCAAATGATACCTTGAAGACCATTGTGCTTGTAGCCTAAGCAAACGAAAAAAAATAAGGGTAGAAATCACCTTCTAATACCTTTAGGAACAAAAAAAGAAAGGCATGGTATTATTGCTATTGATATTTATAAATAACATATATTTTTTTATGCATTTTGTTGAGTATAAACAATGAAGAAAACCAGGCACAAGCTGGAAATGAGAAGGATTGTTCTTAGTAACGAAGAAAACTAAAAAACAAGTTTGTTCTTGCCCTCAACAGCAATCCTGGTAAATACCGTGAGCACAGTTTTTCTTTCATTCCTTTCTTCTCTTTGATCCTTTCTCTTTTCCTTCTTTCTTGGGACACAGATATCTGAATCAAAACTTCTTTGAATCTTTTCTCTCTTTTCTCTTTAGAGAATTGCTGATTCAAAATCTCAGAAAACTTGGTTAATGTAAGATCATTTCAGAGATTGTAGTTTTGATTAGTGTGATTTAGAAGTAAAGGGGAATGCATGTTGTAAACCTATAACCCCGCCGAAGTTTCTTACATTGGAATAATTATAACACTATTTTTCTGATATCTGAGCTTTTTTAACAACTAACTACATGATATATATATATATATATATATATATATATATATATATATATATTGATTGACACTCACTATTATTTGCTGTCAAATGATACCTTGAAGACCATTGTGCTTGTAGCCTAAGCAAACGAAAAAAAATAAGGGTAGAAATCACCTTCTAATACCTTTAGGAACAAAAAAAGAAAGGCATGGTATTATTGCTATTGATATTTATAAATAACATATATTTTTTTATGCATTTTGTTGAGTATAAACAATGAAGAAAACCAGGCACAAGCTGGAAATGAGAAGGATTGTTCCTGGTAAAGAAGAAAACTAAAAAACAAGTTTGTTCTTGCCGTCAACAGCAATCCTCGTAAATACCGTGAGCACAGTTTTTCTTTCATTCCTTTCTTCTCTTTGATCCTTTCTCTTTTCCTTCTTTCTTGGGACACAAATATCTGAATCAAAACTTCTTTCAATCTTTTGTCTCTTTTCTCTTTAGAGAAGTGCTGACTCAAAATCTCAAAAAACTAGGTTAATGTAAGATCATTTCAAAGACTGTAGTTTTGATTTTTGTGATTTAGAAGTAAAGGGGAATGTTGTAAACCTATAACCCCACCGAAGTTTCTTATATTGGAATAATTATAACACTGTTTTTCTGATATCTGAGCTTTTTTAACAACTAACTACATGAGATACATACATAGATATATACATACATATATATATACATACATACATACATATATATATATACATACATACATACATACATACATATATAAATATACATACATACATATATATATACATACATACATATATATATATGTTGACACTCACTATTATTTTTTGTCAAATGATACCTTGAGGATCACTATGCTTGTAGCCCAAGCAAACAAAAACAAAATAAAGGCAGAAATCGGCTTCTAATACCTTTAGGAACAAAAAAAGAAAGGCATTGGATTATTGCTATTGATATTTATAAATAACATATATTCTTTTGTGCATTTTGTCAGGTGTAAACAATGAAGAAAACCAGGCACAAGCTGGAAATGAGAAGGATTGTTCATGGTAAAGAAGAAAACTAAAAAAGAAGTTTGTTATTGCTGTCAACAGCAATCCTCGTAAATACCGTGAGCACAGTTTTTCTTTCATTTCTTTCTTCTCTTTGATCCTTTCTCTTTTCCTTCTTTTTTGGGACACAGATATCTGAATCAAAACTTCTTTGAATCTTTTCTCTCTTTTCTCTTTAGAGAACTGCTGACTCAAAATCTTAGAAAACTAGGTTAATGTAAGATCATTTCAGAGATTGTATTTTGATTATTGTGATTTATAAGTAAAGGGGAATGTTGTAAACCTATAACCCCACCGAAGTTTCTTATATTGGAATAATTATAACACTGTTTTTCTGATATCTGAGCTTTTTTAACAACTAACTACATGAGATACATACATACATACATACATATATATATATATATATATTGACACTCACTATTATTTTTTGTCAAATGATACCTTGGAGACCATTGTGCTTGTAGCCCAAGCAAACAAAAAAAAAAAGGGCAGAAATCAGCTTCTAATACCTTTAGGAACAAAAAAAGAAAGGCATGGGATTATTGCTATTGATATTTATAAATAACATATATTCTTTTGTGCATTTTGTCTGGTGTAAACAACGAAGAAAACCAGGCAGAAGCTGGAAATGAGAAGGATTGTTCCTGGTAAAGAAGAAAACTAAAAAAGAAGTTTGTTATTGCCGTCAACAGCAATCCTCGTAAATACCGTGAGCATAATTTTTCTTTCATTCCTTTCTTCTCTTTGATCCTTTCTCTTTTCCTTCTTTCTTGGGACACAGATATCTGAATCAAAACTTCTTCAAATCTTTTCTCTCTTTTCTCTTTAGAGAACTGCTGACTCAAAATCTCAGAAAACTAGGTTATGTAAGATCATTTCATAGACTATAGTTTTGATTATTGTGATTTAGAAGTAAAGGGGAATACTGCAAACCTATAACCCCACCGAAGTTTCTTACATTGGAATAATTATAACACTGTTTTTGTGATATCTGAGCTTTTTTAATTAACTACATGAGATAT
>CAXHTJ010001026.1:0-33541 GCA_964019445.1 Populus tremula
AATTCATTTCAGTTGCGAAGAAGTGTAGAGGAGCAGAAGACTCTTGAATTCTTAATCGTTGTTTCAAATCTAAGAATAAGGTTAAATGAGTTGTTGTTACTTGTTTCTTTTTTCTTTTGCTCTCTGTTTTATATAACAGTGACATATTCTCTGTTTTAAATTGAAACATCTTTAATCGCTATTTGTTTTGAACTTGTAGCTCTTTAATATAACAGTGTCATTGATTCTTCCCTATTCTCACACCCACAAGTATGTATCTCATTTTCTCTATTTTTTTTCTTTTCTGCGACTTGACCGATGTTCTTTTCTTTTCTCATTGTTAGTTAATTTTGCTTCCACAACTGTGATTGAATTTTATTTCCCTGTTCGTTTGTTCTGCTTTTGCATTTGCTTCTGCAAATTAGTTAATTTTGCTTCTGCAACTGTGATTGAATTTTGTTTCCTTGTTCGTTCATTATGCTTTTTTATGTGCATCATGGGAATTATAATCGATCTCGTAAAGCTAAAATCTAATATGCAAGAGGATTCAGATGGTCTAATGACAAAAGCGAGAGCGAAACAACTACAACAGGCCTTGACGAATCCAATTAGAATGATTGAAGCTGTGTCGGAGTTAAAAATTAGCAATCAGTTTGAAATTGGTTCAAGGGTGCTTATTTGCCTACAATTAGAACTTGGAGATGGGAAAAGCCCTTAATGGTTCTTTTGATGCTGGGCTACTTGAACTTGGATTGATAATGCAAATAAGTGAAGGAATTGATACTATTTACAGTCAGAACATTAGATGAATTTGAACCCGAATTTGAAGTCATTCATTGCATGTGATAACAAGATTTATTTAGGTGAAATTCAAGTTTAGAACATGATCTTTCTAGATTGTCCAACCATGATTGCATTGGACTTTTGTGTAAAAAGTTATAGCTGTTTTAAATTTGGTCTGCTTATGTTTCAAAAAGGTTAAAAAAATGCGTGTTAGTTAAATTTGTCTAGTTACTTTATTAAAAACCTAGTTTTTAGGCTTGACTTCTGTCATGTTGAATTTTCCTAACTTTGAAGGGATGTTCCAATTATAAATATAGTATCAGAATATGTAATAAACACTTTTGGCCAAGATTTGAAACTTAATTCAGAGAATTAAGAGTTGTTCTTCCAAATTGATTTTGTGAAGAACCCTATCACTCTTTAATCACAAAGAGTGTGGCGTAGAAATCCTATATCGATCTTTGTTGCATCCAAATCGACTTATCAAAGTATCATTCTAATCTATCCTCCATCTTATTTACCTTAAAATCACTATAATCCAGCCTAAATACCAAAAGAAAGACAACACAACCTGATGCGAACCTCGTAATCACGTGGTCACGCAACCCACAATCAAGATTGAGATCTGATCCTGGAAAGCCGAAATAGGTCTGATAGGAGTGTGACACAATGGAAACCTTCCCCAAGGCACCAACACTATTGGAATGAGTAGAATGACGTCGCGAAGCCAGTTAATCTTTGATAAGTCAGATTCAGTTCGTTCAAGAGCTGAAGAATGCAAGAATCACTCTTACACGTTAAAACTGAAAAATTCAGAATAATAATCATCAAAGCTCCGAAATTGTGGCTTACATGAGTTTAAATAGTTCTTGAAAAATTAACCCTAATGGACCCTTTATGTGGACTTATATGAGGTCCACTCAAAACTGACCCGAAACCCTAAACTGAAAAGCCCATAACCTGATCCAAACAAGCCTTGGACCCTAGCTCAAAACAAAGTTTTAATTAAGCCCAAACATGAAAGAAAATAATAAAAATAACTAATCTGTCATTAAATACCACCAGCCCTTCTTTCCTTGTGTAGCTAGGATGAATAAGGAATCCTTATAAGAAAAGGATTCCGAAACATTAATGAATCACTACCACACTTGTAGATCATATTGGAGCTCATTAAAGATCCTTGTGGAACTAGGAAATTCCCAAAACCAGCTGCCACATCCTTGTAGGAAAAGAATCCTAACCAAATAGGAAGTCCACAAGTCAAATGGAAGTAAATAACAAAATCCGTACAGCCTCCGTTGACCAGTATTACGGTTCCTTCCCGAACTCCGATTGACCTGAAATTGTAACCCAAGGTAGTAAAACAAGTATGGAGAGTCCAGATAAAATATTAGCCCGATCCAACGGTCGGATTGAGAATTATGACTGTTGCCGTAAACCTGGACTGTTGTGCTTTTTACGCCAAAATCTGAATCTGACCTTACTTGGGTCGTATCCTAAGGCTGAATCGTATCAAACGTCCTCCTGAAAATCCTCATAATCATCCCACTTTGGCCTTTCAGCCCAACTGCCATGGTTTGATTTCAATTCAGCACCAAACTTCCTCACATCTTGGATACATGTTCCAGCCATGTTACCATGTATTGCCACCTTCTCAAGTCTGTCACACACGTTCCCCATCTTGAAATTCATTCTTTCCATCATCTTCGTCAGTGAGATCGGAAGAGCGTCGTGTAGGGAAAGAGTGTAGATCTCGGTGGTCGCCGTATCATTCTGAGACTGCCAAGGCACACAGGGGATAGGCGGCCGCTTCTATAGTGTCACCTAAATACTACTGACTCCAGCGTAACTGGACTGGCCACAGTTAGGCCGCAAATGTAATCACACTGGCTCACCTTCGGGTGGGCCTTTCTGCGTTCGCGAGTGGACCCGATAAGCTCATGGAGCGGCGTAACCGTCGCACAGGAAGGACAGAGAAAGCGCGGATCTGGGAAGTGACGGACAGAACGGTCATGACCTGGATTGGGGAGGCGGTTGCCGCCGCTGCTGCTGACGGTGTGACGTTCTCTGTTCCGGTCACACCACATACGTTCCGCCATTCCTATGCGATGCACATGCTGTATGCCGGTATACCGCTGAAAGTTCTGCAAAGCCTGATGGGACATAAGTCCATCAGTTCAACGGAAGTCTACACGAAGGTTTTTGCGCTGGATGTGGCTGCCCGGCACCGGATGCAGTTTGCGATGCCGGAGTCTGATGCGGTTGCGATGCTGAAACAATTATCCTGAGAATAAATGCCTTGGCCTTTATATGGAAATGTGGAACTGAGTGGATATGCTGTTTTTGTCTGTTAAACAGAGAAGCTGGCTGTTATCCACTGAGAAGCGAACGAAACAGTCGGGAAAATCTCCCATTATCGTAGAGATCCGCATTATTAATCTCAGGAGCCTGTGTAGCGTTTATAGGAAGTAGTGTTCTGTCATGATGCCTGCAAGCGGTAACGAAAACGATTTGAATATGCCTTCAGGAACAATAGAAATCTTCGTGCGGTGTTACGTTGAAGTGGAGCGGATTATGTCAGCAATGGACAGAACAACCTAATGAACACAGAACCATGATGTGGTCTGTCCTTTTACAGCCAGTAGTGCTCGCCGCAGTCGAGCGACAGGGCGAAGCCCTCGGCTGGTTGCCCTCGCCGCTGGGCTGGCGGCCGTCTATGGCCCTGCAAACGCGCCAGAAACGCCGTCGAAGCCGTGTGCGAGACACCGCGGCCGGCCGCCGGCGTTGTGGATACCTCGCGGAAAACTTGGCCCTCACTGACAGATGAGGGGCGGACGTTGACACTTGAGGGGCCGACTCACCCGGCGCGGCGTTGACAGATGAGGGGCAGGCTCGATTTCGGCCGGCGACGTGGAGCTGGCCAGCCTCGCAAATCGGCGAAAACGCCTGATTTTACGCGAGTTTCCCACAGATGATGTGGACAAGCCTGGGGATAAGTGCCCTGCGGTATTGACACTTGAGGGGCGCGACTACTGACAGATGAGGGGCGCGATCCTTGACACTTGAGGGGCAGAGTGCTGACAGATGAGGGGCGCACCTATTGACATTTGAGGGGCTGTCCACAGGCAGAAAATCCAGCATTTGCAAGGGTTTCCGCCCGTTTTTCGGCCACCGCTAACCTGTCTTTTAACCTGCTTTTAAACCAATATTTATAAACCTTGTTTTTAACCAGGGCTGCGCCCTGTGCGCGTGACCGCGCACGCCGAAGGGGGGTGCCCCCCCTTCTCGAACCCTCCCGGTCGAGTGAGCGAGGAAGCACCAGGGAACAGCACTTATATATTCTGCTTACACACGATGCCTGAAAAAACTTCCCTTGGGGTTATCCACTTATCCACGGGGATATTTTTATAATTATTTTTTTTATAGTTTTTAGATCTTCTTTTTTAGAGCGCCTTGTAGGCCTTTATCCATGCTGGTTCTATAGAAGGTGTTGTGACAAATTGCCCTTTCAGTGTGACAAATCACCCTCAAATGACAGTCCTGTCTGTGACAAATTGCCCTTAACCCTGTGACAAATTGCCCTCAGAAGAAGCTGTTTTTTCACAAAGTTATCCCTGCTTATTGACTCTTTTTTATTTAGTGTGACAATCTAAAAACTTGTCACACTTCACATGGATCTGTCATGGCGGAAACAGCGGTTATCAATCACAAGAAACGTAAAAATAGCCCGCGAATCGTCCAGTCAAACGACCTCACTGAGGCGGCATATAGTCTCTCCCGGGATCAAAAACGTATGCTGTATCTGTTCGTTGACCAGATCAGAAAATCTGATGGCACCCTACAGGAACATGACGGTATCTGCGAGATCCATGTTGCTAAATATGCTGAAATATTCGGATTGACCTCTGCGGAAGCCAGTAAGGATATACGGCAGGCATTGAAGAGTTTCGCGGGGAAGGAAGTGGTTTTTTATCGCCCTGAAGAGGATGCCGGCGATGAAAAAGGCTATGAATCTTTTCCTTGGTTTATCAAACGTGCGCACAGTCCATCCAGAGGGCTTTACAGTGTTCATATCAACCCATATCTCATTCCCTTCTTTATCGGGTTACAGAACCGGTTTACGCAGTTTCGGCTTAGTGAAACAAAAGAAATCACCAATCCGTATGCCATGCGTTTATACGAATCCCTGTGTCAGTATCGTAAGCCGGATGGCTCAGGCATCGTCTCTCTGAAAATCGACTGGATCATAGAGCGTTACCAGCTGCCTCAAAGTTACCAGCGTATGCCTGACTTCCGCCGCCGCTTCCTGCAGGTCTGTGTTAATGAGATCAACAGCAGAACTCCAATGCGCCTCTCATACATTGAGAAAAAGAAAGGCCGCCAGACGACTCATATCGTATTTTCCTTCCGCGATATCACTTCCATGACGACAGGATAGTCTGAGGGTTATCTGTCACAGATTTGAGGGTGGTTCGTCACATTTGTTCTGACCTACTGAGGGTAATTTGTCACAGTTTTGCTGTTTCCTTCAGCCTGCATGGATTTTCTCATACTTTTTGAACTGTAATTTTTAAGGAAGCCAAATTTGAGGGCAGTTTGTCACAGTTGATTTCCTTCTCTTTCCCTTCGTCATGTGACCTGATATCGGGGGTTAGTTCGTCATCATTGATGAGGGTTGATTATCACAGTTTATTACTCTGAATTGGCTATCCGCGTGTGTTCCTCTACCTGGAGTTTTTCCCACGGTGGATATTTCTTCTTGCGCTGAGCGTAAGAGCTATCTGACAGAACAGTTCTTCTTGCTTCCTCGCCAGTTCGCTCGCTATGCTCGGTTACACGGCTGCGGCGAGCGCAAGTGATAATAAGTGACTGAGGTATGTGCTCTTCTTATCTCCTTTTGTAGTGTTGCTCTTATTTTAAACAACTTTGCGGTTTTTTGATGACTTTGCGATTTTGTTGTTGCTTTGCAGTAAATTGCAAGATTTAATAAAAAAACGCAAAGCAATGATTAAAGGATGTTCAGAATGAAACTCATGGAAACACTTAACCAGTGCATAAACGCTGGTCATGAAATGACGAAGGCTATCGCCATTGCACAGTTTAATGATGACAGCCCGGAAGCGAGGAAAATAACCCGGCGCTGGAGAATAGGTGAAGCAGCGGATTTAGTTGGGGTTTCTTCTCAGGCTATCAGAGAATGCCGAGAAAGCAGGGCGACTACCGCACCCGGATATGGAAATTCGAGGACGGGTTGAGCAACGTGTTGGTTATACAATTGAACAAATTAATCATATGCGTGATGTGTTTGGAACGCGATTGCGACGTGCTGAAGACGTATTTCCACCGGTGATCGGGGTTGCTGCCCATAAAGGAGGCGTTTACAAAACCTCTGTTTCTGTTCATCTTGCTCAGGATTTGGCTCTGAAGGGGCTACGTGTTTTGCTCGTGGAAGGTAACGACCCCCAGGGAACAGCCTCAATGTATCACGGATGGGTTCCAGATCTTCATATTCATGCAGAAGACACTCTCCTGCCTTTCTATCTTGGGGAAAAGGACGATGTCACTTATGCAATAAAGCCCACTTGCTGGCCGGGGCTTGACATTATTCCTTCCTGTCTGGCTCTGCACCGTATTGAAACTGAGTTAATGGGCAAATTTGATGAAGGTAAACTGCCCACCGATCCACACCTGATGCTCCGACTGGCCATTGAAACTGTTGCTCATGACTATGATGTCATAGTTATTGACAGCGCGCCTAACCTGGGTATCGGCACGATTAATGTCGTATGTGCTGCTGATGTGCTGATTGTTCCCACGCCTGCTGAGTTGTTTGACTACACCTCCGCACTGCAGTTTTTCGATATGCTTCGTGATCTGCTCAAGAACGTTGATCTTAAAGGGTTCGAGCCTGATGTTCGTATTTTGCTTACCAAATACAGCAATAGTAATGGCTCTCAGTCCCCGTGGATGGAGGAGCAAATTCGGGATGCCTGGGGAAGCATGGTTCTAAAAAATGTTGTGCGTGAAACGGATGAAGTTGGTAAAGGTCAGATCCGGATGAGAACTGTTTTTGAACAGGCCATTGATCAACGCTCTTCAACTGGTGCCTGGAGAAATGCTCTTTCTATTTGGGAACCTGTCTGCAATGAAATTTTCGATCGTCTGATTAAACCACGCTGGGAGATTAGATAATGAAGCGTGCGCCTGTTATTCCAAAACATACGCTCAATACTCAACCGGTTGAAGATACTTCGTTATCGACACCAGCTGCCCCGATGGTGGATTCGTTAATTGCGCGCGTAGGAGTAATGGCTCGCGGTAATGCCATTACTTTGCCTGTATGTGGTCGGGATGTGAAGTTTACTCTTGAAGTGCTCCGGGGTGATAGTGTTGAGAAGACCTCTCGGGTATGGTCAGGTAATGAACGTGACCAAGAGCTGCTTACTGAGGACGCACTGGATGATCTCATCCCTTCTTTTCTACTGACTGGTCAACAGACACCGGCGTTCGGTCGAAGAGTATCTGGTGTCATAGAAATTGCCGATGGGAGTCGCCGTCGTAAAGCTGCTGCACTTACCGAAAGTGATTATCGTGTTCTGGTTGGCGAGCTGGATGATGAGCAGATGGCTGCATTATCCAGATTGGGTAACGATTATCGCCCAACAAGTGCTTATGAACGTGGTCAGCGTTATGCAAGCCGATTGCAGAATGAATTTGCTGGAAATATTTCTGCGCTGGCTGATGCGGAAAATATTTCACGTAAGATTATTACCCGCTGTATCAACACCGCCAAATTGCCTAAATCAGTTGTTGCTCTTTTTTCTCACCCCGGTGAACTATCTGCCCGGTCAGGTGATGCACTTCAAAAAGCCTTTACAGATAAAGAGGAATTACTTAAGCAGCAGGCATCTAACCTTCATGAGCAGAAAAAAGCTGGGGTGATATTTGAAGCTGAAGAAGTTATCACTCTTTTAACTTCTGTGCTTAAAACGTCATCTGCATCAAGAACAAGTTTAAGCTCACGACATCAGTTTGCTCCTGGAGCGACAGTATTGTATAAGGGCGATAAAATGGTGCTTAACCTGGACAGGTCTCGTGTTCCAACTGAGTGTATAGAGAAAATTGAGGCCATTCTTAAGGAACTTGAAAAGCCAGCACCCTGATGCGACCACGTTTTAGTCTACGTTTATCTGTCTTTACTTAATGTCCTTTGTTACAGGCCAGAAAGCATAACTGGCCTGAATATTCTCTCTGGGCCCACTGTTCCACTTGTATCGTCGGTCTGATAATCAGACTGGGACCACGGTCCCACTCGTATCGTCGGTCTGATTATTAGTCTGGGACCACGGTCCCACTCGTATCGTCGGTCTGATTATTAGTCTGGGACCACGGTCCCACTCGTATCGTCGGTCTGATAATCAGACTGGGACCACGGTCCCACTCGTATCGTCGGTCTGATTATTAGTCTGGGACCATGGTCCCACTCGTATCGTCGGTCTGATTATTAGTCTGGGACCACGGTCCCACTCGTATCGTCGGTCTGATTATTAGTCTGGAACCACGGTCCCACTCGTATCGTCGGTCTGATTATTAGTCTGGGACCACGGTCCCACTCGTATCGTCGGTCTGATTATTAGTCTGGGACCACGATCCCACTCGTGTTGTCGGTCTGATTATCGGTCTGGGACCACGGTCCCACTTGTATTGTCGATCAGACTATCAGCGTGAGACTACGATTCCATCAATGCCTGTCAAGGGCAAGTATTGACATGGTCGTCGTAACCTGTAGAACGGAGTAACCTCGGTGTGCGGTTGTATGCCTGCTGTGGATTGCTGCTGTGTCCTGCTTATCCACAACATTTTGCGCACGGTTATGTGGACAAAATACCTGGTTACCCAGGCCGTGCCGGCACGTTAACCGGGCTGCATCCGATGCAAGTGTGTCGCTGTCGACGAGCTCGCGAGCTCGGACATGAGGTTGCCCCGTATTCAGTGTCGCTGATTTGTATTGTCTGAAGTTGCTTTTACGTTAAGTTGATGCAGATCAATTAATACGATACCTGCGTCATAATTGATTATTTGACGTGGTTTGATGGCCTCCACGCGCGTTGTGATATGTAGATGATAATCATTATCACTTTACGGGTCCTTTCCGGTGATCCGACAGGTTACGGGGCGGCGACCTCGCGGGTTTTCGCTATTTATGAAAATTTTCCGGTTTAAGGCGTTTCCGTTCTTCTTCGTCATAACTTAATGTTTTTATTTAAAATACCCTCTGAAAAGAAAGGAAACGACAGGTGCTAAAAGCGAGCTTTTTGGCCTCTGTCGTTTCCTTTCTCTGTTTTTGTCCGTGGAATGAACAATGGAAGTCCGAGCTCATCGCTAATAACTTCGTATAGCATACATTATACGAAGTTATATTCGATGCGGCCGATCAAGCAGAAAGTCAAAAGCCTCCGACCGGAGGCTTTTGACTTCTGTCACGTAGGTTACGCCCCGCCCTGCCACTCATCGCAGTATTGTTGTAATTCATTAAGCATTCTGCCGACATGGAAGCCATCACAAACGGCATGATGAACCTGAATCGCCAGCGGCATCAGCACCTTGTCGCCTTGCGTATAATATTTGCCCATGGTGAAAACGGGGGCGAAGAAGTTGTCCATATTGGCCACGTTTAAATCAAAACTGGTGAAACTCACCCAGGGATTGGCTGAGACGAAAAACATATTCTCAATAAACCCTTTAGGGAAATAGGCCAGGTTTTCACCGTAACACGCCACATCTTGCGAATATATGTGTAGAAACTGCCGGAAATCGTCGTGGTATTCACTCCAGAGCGATGAAAACGTTTCAGTTTGCTCATGGAAAACGGTGTAACAAGGGTGAACACTATCCCATATCACCAGCTCACCGTCTTTCATTGCCATACGAAATTCCGGATGAGCATTCATCAGGCGGGCAAGAATGTGAATAAAGGCCGGATAAAACTTGTGCTTATTTTTCTTTACGGTCTTTAAAAAGGCCGTAATATCCAGCTGAACGGTCTGGTTATAGGTGCATTGAGCAACTGACTGAAATGCCTCAAAATGTTCTTTACGATGCCATTGGGATATATCAACGGTGGTATATCCAGTGATTTTTTTCTCCATTTTAGCTTCCTTAGCTCCTGAAAATCTCGATAACTCAAAAAATACGCCCGGTAGTGATCTTATTTCATTATGGTGAAAGTTGGAACCTCTTACGTGCCGATCAGATTAAAACGAAAGGCCCAGTCTTTCGACTGAGCCTTTCGTTTTATTTGACCATGTTGGTATGATTTGAAATTAATACGACTCACTATAGGGTCAGTGCGGCCGCCATCTCATCCCTGCGTGTCTCCGACTCAGCAAGCAGAAGACGGCATACGAGATCGGTCTCGGCATTCCTGCTGAACCGCTCTTCCGATCTCACAGCCTATATACTGAGTTTATGAAAAGATCAAAGAGATATATTATATAATATAAACAGAATGTAAATAATAATAATAATAATAATAATAATAATAGTAATAGTAATAATATTAATTGTAATAATAATAATAATAATAATAATAATACTAGTAGTAGTAGTAGTAGTAGTAGTAGTAGTAGTAGTAGTAGTAATAATACTAATAGTAATAGTAGTAGTAATAATAATAAAAGAATAAGATGAAGAAATTAATGAGAACTTTGAGATGAAAGATTAATGTAAGGATTAAACAATGATAAAAACAAATGTGTTAAGGTTAGAGGATCCACTAATGGTATTTCAAACAAGTATAGTATAAACTCTTATTATTCAATTGGAAACCACACACAAAGGAAGTTCCAATCAGATGATTTGTCATTAATAGCTCATTATAAATTATTAACATGATCATATTAATTATCTTATTTACATAACACCAAACTTTTAAATATTGTCAGGAATTCATGATATTAACTGATGTTAACAACAAATCAAGTTCCTTTCATAGCCCAGGTGTAGGTAATACCATACGGTTGGGCTATGAGAGTGTCAAGCATTTGTTGTACCAAGTGTTATACTACACAAATCTAGATTAACCATTTAATAAGCAAGGTATTAAGAATTAGTAAGATAAAAAGATAAGACATGTTAATATTAAACATTAAGGTCCATGTTGAGTTTACACCATACTTATTCTTACACCATTAGTGTAACCTTTTCACCTTGCATAATAAACTTAGCTAAACATAATGAAGAAGAGAAACATAAAAAAACAAAACAAGAATATAAAGAAAATACAAGTTAACTGATGCGAACCTCGTGATCACGTGGTCACGCAACCCACAATCAAGATTGAGATCTGATCCCGGAAAGCCGAAATAGGTCCGATAGGAGTGTGACACAATGGAAACCTGCCCCAAGGCACCAACACTATTGGAATGAGTAGAATGACGCCATGAAGCCAGTTAATCTTCGATAAGTCAGATTCAGTTCATTCAAGAACTGAAGAATGCAAGAATCACTCTCACACGTTAAAACTGAAAAATTCAGAATAATAATCGTCAAAGCTGCCGAAATTTTGGCCTACATGAGTTTAAATAGTTCTTGAAAAGTTAACCCTAATGGACCCCTTATGTGGACTTATATGAGGTCCACTCAAAACTGGCCCGAAACCCTAAACTAAAAAGCCCATAACCTGATCCAAACAAGCCTTGGATCCTAGCTCAAAACAAAGTTTTAATTAAGCCCAAACATTAAAGAAAATAATAAAAATAACTAATCTATCATTAAATACCACCAGCCTTTCTTTCCTTGTGTAGCCAGGATGAATAAGGAATCCTTATAAGAAAAGGATTCGGAAACATTAATGAATCACCGCCACACTTGTGGATTATATTGTAGCTCATTAAAGATCCTTGTGGAACTAGGAAATTCCCAAAACCAGCTGCCACATCCTTGTAGGAAAAGAATCCTAACCAAATAGGAAGTCCACAAGTCAAATGGAAGTAAATAACAAAATTCGTACAGCCTCCGTTGACCAGTACTGCGGTTCCTTCCCGAACTCACATTGACCTGAATTTTTAACCCAAGAGAGTAGAACATGTTTGGAGAGTCCACATAAAATATTAGCCCAATCCAACGACCGGATTGAGAATTATGACAGTTGCCGTGAACCTGGACTGTCGCGCTTTTTACGCCAAAATCTGAATCTGACTTTACTTGGGTCGTGTCATAGGGCTGAACCGTATCATTCCCTCCCTCTTCAAGAAGATTCACCCTCGAATCTTGAATAGGATTAATAGCGAATTCGGTAGCCTCTTGTTTAAGCCTTCGAAATCCCCTTATTGCTAACACCTTTCTCCAACAACACTATTGAAATAGGGACTGAAAAAAATTTCGAATAAGCACGCCATGCCAACCACTTGCGTACATACTTTTGAATGATAACCACAGCGACTCTCCTTTGTCTTTCATCCTTTTGGCGTTGTACCTCTTTTTCCCATGAAGCTTGAAGATCATAGAATAATCTTATACACTCATCAACTTCTCGTTCTGAAACCCCCAAACCATGGCTTAGTTTTTCGCATCGTTGATCTACAATCCTCCTTTGTTCCCTCTCCCTTTGTGAAAACATGACACGGATAGGAAAAAAAAAACAACAAGAAGACGACGAGAAGAATAGAGTTTATAACAATAAGAACAGTGATTTAGATTTCAAGATTACCAATCTGACTTTTGTTTGGACCAAAACTTATCGGAAAAAACAAACAAATGCGAAAGTGATGAAAATGACTCAAACAACAGCCAAATATCAAAATATGATGATAGTATAATGGAAGGAACGACATAAACAGAAACAAAATAAGTTTTGAAAGATAACACCAAACAGACCCGTTACGACAAAACAAGACCCAATTCAAGAACCTAAAGAAACCGATATCCAAATGACCTCGAATTTAATACACAGAATTACAATACTATGAAAACACCAAAACTCAATTTATAGGTCGTTCTCTTATTTCTAGGTACCCAAACACCTTGTATGATCAGTTTGCGGCAGAATTGAACCTCCAATTAAAACCTCTAGAAGCCGACATCTAAATGAGTCCAAATTTAATATATAGTGCGCTATCATACCCAATACACATAATATGAAGTTTCAATTGATTCTAAGCTGGTTTGCTTATGGTTCACTAATAGTACTGTTTCTGCGGCAGAATTCAACCTTGAATTAAAACCTCAAGCAAACAATATCAAAATAAATCCAAATTTGACATATGAGACGATTTCACCCCAAATATACTGAATATGAAGTTTAAATTGTTTCTGATATGGTTTGGTTATGGTTCACCAAGAGTTGTGTTTTTTTTTTTTGGTAAGCTGACTTATGTATTAAAAGAAAATGATACAAAGAATATAATGGGCATACCCAAGATTTACAATGTGAACAGAAACGAAAACCAACAAATGGCTACAGGCTAGCCACATAACAAAACAAAAACTTAGACCATCTAGATATGCTAGGGGTACAAAACAACCAGCTAAACATCAAATTAAGAGTCCATGTTATTGACCCTCCAAAGTCTTTGGATCCTTATGTTTTCGTCTGTTGAACATTCCTCATCAAAACCAGCTTATCGCGAATGATACATTCGATTTGATTCAAAAACCAAAATTCGAAGCTCTTTAGACACATCTGCAAAGATCCTTGCGTTCCGTTCTTGCCAGATACAATACACTGTAGCTGCGAAACCCAGTTTACGAGAAAAGTTGACAAAACTTTTGCCATGCCAAGAGACAGTGGCCAATCGAATCCATTCATCCAAGCTTTTTGTCATTCTTGGAATGTCGCATCTGTCACAAAACATTCCACCATAATGCTTTCGTTAAAGGAGCATTCAAAGAACAAGTGGTTGTGATCTTCATTATTGCGGAGACAAAGTGAGCACCTATTGGGACCATGATACCAAACCAATGAAGTCTATCCTGCGTTGAGAGTTTCCGTTGGATAGCCACCCAAAGAAGAAATGCATGTCTTGGGACAGCATTCTGAACCACACGATGTCATGCCAATCAACCATCTGATGATGAATTCTTAGTTGTTCCCAAGCTACTTTGACCGAGAAACTCTGATTTGGCGAATCCAACCAAACAATCTCATCCTTTTGCCCCTTAGGAGTAGATGTGGAAGGAATAGCTTCTATAATGGGGTGCCAGCCAATAGCATGAGTGATAGGAATTCTCCATTCTAAGTTATTAATCAGCACGTTCACTCTCGCGTTGTGTTTCCATACCTGAATCATAGATGTCGTTCAGCCGTAAGTATCAGCGAGCGGGCTGTGAGGATGCCAATTGTCAAACCATAGAGAGGTTGTCATTCCATCTCCGATAATGTGCTTCATCTTCGGCCATGCTAAGGATCTGAGCTTTAGAATCTTTCCCCAAGCCCAAGAGCAGCTTCCTGGCACCTTGATTGTCCAGAAATTCCTACCTCGCAAGAGATTGGATCTGATCCAAGTAGACCAGATTGAGCCATCTGAGTCATTGCACAAGTTCCAAATGTGTTTCAACAAGGCAATCTTGTTCCATTCTGCTATCCTTTTTATGCCTAGCCCCCCCTCCTTTCTTGGAAGACATACCTGATCCCAAGCCACTTTAGCCCTAGTAGTGCTCATATCTGAACCTGACCAAAGAAAGGATCTCATAATTTGCTCAACATTTTTCACTACTTAATAGGAATAGAGATGACCAATAGACCTGGATGGAAAATAAGATTGAGTTAATCAGTTGTACTCGCCCTGTGAAAGAGAGTGTTCTGCAGGTCCAATGTCAAACTTTAGCGGTAATACGATCCACGAGGCCCTTACAATCAACAGCCTTTAGTCTGGACCAGATAAGAGGCACTCCCAAATATTTCATAGGAAGCTCCCCCTCTCTAAACCCAAGAATACTGATAATCTGTTCCCTCTCAGCACCTAACACACCGCTCAAGAAGATGTCACTTTTGTTTGGATTTGGATATAGACCTGATAGATCTTGAAACTCTATGAGTGCATTTTTGATCATACGAACTGAGTGTACATCCCCTTTGCTGAATATCATCAAGTCGTCGGCAAAGCAAAGATGAGAAATTTTATCCTTCTTGCATCTCCAGTGGAACTTGAAGTTTTGATTGGCACTCATATTGCAGAACATCCCTGACAGGATTTCCATGCAAAGGACAAACAAATATGGAGATAATGAATCACCTTGTCTCAGCCCTCTACCCCCATGAAAGTAACCTGCAAGTTCACCGTTGACGTTGATTGAGAATTGACACGATGTAACACACACCATGATCCAATCAACCACTGTTCTAGGGAATCCCATTTTTATTAACGTAGCATCAACAAAATCCCACCGAACCGAGTCATAAGCCTTCATCATATCTACTTTCATAGCACAACGAGCCGGACCCGTAGATTTATGATAGCCTTTCATTAGCTCCTGAGACAAAAGAATATTGATACGGTTCAGACCTGTGATACGACCCAAGTAAGGTCAGATTCGGATTTTGGCGTAAAAAGCGCAACAGTCCAGGTTTACGGCAAAAGTCATAATTCTCAATCCGACCGTTGGATCGGGGTAATATTTTATGTGGACTCTCCAGACATATCTTACTACCTTGGGTTAATATTTCAGGTCAATCGGAGATCGGGAAGGCACCCCAATACTGGTCAACAGAGGCTGTACGGATTTTGTTATTTACTTCCATTTGACTTGTGGACTTCCTATTTGATTAGGATTCTTTTCCTCCAAGGATGTGGGAGCTGGTTTTGGGAATTTCCTAGTTCCACAAGGATCTTTAATGAGTTGCAATATAATCTCCTAGTGTGGCAAGGATTCATTAATGTTTCAGAACCCTTTTCTTATAAGGATTCCTTATTCATCATAGCTACACAAGGAAAGAAGGGCTGGTGGTCTTTAATGACAGATTAGTTATTTTTATTATTTTCTTTCATGTTTGGGCTTAATTAAAACTTTGTTTTGAGCTAGGGTCCAAGGCTTGTTTGGATCAGGTTATGGGCTTTTCAGTTTAGGGTTCCGGGCCAGTTTTGAGTGGACCTCATATAAGTCCACATAAGAGGTCCATTAGGGTTAATTTTTCAAGAACTATTTAAACCCATATAAGCCACAATTTCGGCAGCTTTGATGATTATTACTTCTGAATTTTTCTATTTTAACGTGTGAGAGTGATTCTTGCATTCTTCAGTTCTTGAACGAACTGAATTTGACTTATCGAAGATTAACTGGCTTTGTGGCGTCATTCTACTCATTCCAATAGTGTTGGTGCCTTGGGGCAGGTTTCCATTGTGTCACACTCCTATCAGACCTATTTTGGCTTTTCGGGATTAGATCTCAATCTTGATTGTGGGTTGCGTGACCACGTGATCATGAGGTTCGCATCAGTTGGTATCCGAGCTAGGCTCCGAAACAAGGTCATATCATTCTGTTATTTTCGTTTTTTTTTTTTTAGTGTTCCCATAAGTTTTTCAGTGTTTGCGTCCATCTTCTTGTTCTTCGTGTTTGTGTCATCTAAGCAAAAAAAACAAAAAAGTTTATATTTCATCTTGTTACTGTCTCTAATCATATCAGTTTGTTAAAAAGGAAAAAAAAATCAGAAAGAAATAGAGAAAAGAGTGATTAGTTGAAATTTGAAGGATCATTCAATTTTTGCCGCAAAAACACAAATCTTGGTGAACCATAAGCAAACCACCTCGGAATCAATTTAAACTTCATATTCAGTCTATTTGGGGTGAGATAGCATCATATATCAAATTTGGACATATTTCGATATTGTTTGCTTGAGGTTTTAATTCGAGGTTCAATTCTGCCGCAGAAACACTACTATTAGTGAGCCGTAAGAAAAACACATTAGAATCAGTTGAAACTTCATATTATGTGTATTGGGGATGAGATCGCACCATATATTAAATTTGGGCATATTTTGATTCCAACTTCTGGAGGTTTTAATTGGAGGATCAATTCTGCCGCAAACTAATCATACAAGGAGTTTGGGTACCTAGAAATAAGAGAACGTTACCTATAAATTGATTTTTGGCGATTTCATAGTATTTTAACAATACAAATTAAATTCAAGGTCATTTGGATATCGGTTTCTTTAGGTTTCCCGAATTAGGTCTTGTTTTGTCATAACGGGTCTGTTTGGTGTTATCTTTCAAAACTTGTTTTGTTTCTGTTGATTTCGTTCCTGCCATTATACTATCATCATATTTTGATATTTGGCTGTTGTTTGAGTCATTTTCATCACCCTCGCATTAGTTTGTTTTTCGATAAGTTCTGGTCCAAACAAAAGTCAGATTTGTATTCTCGAGTCTAAATCAATGTTCTTCATGCTATAAACTCTATTCTTGTCATCGTCTTCTTGTTTTTTTTTTTTGGTAAGCTGACTTATGTATTAAAAGAAAATGATACAAAGAATATAATGGGCATACCCAAGATTTACAATGTGGACAGAAACGAAAACCAACAAATGGCTACAGGCTAGCCACATAACAAAACAAAAACTTAGACCATCTAGATATGCTAGGGGTACAAAACAACCAGCTAAACATCAAATTAAGAGTCCATGTTATTGACCCTCCAAAGTCTTTGGATCCTTATGTTTTCGTCTGTTTGTTGAACATTCCTCATCAAAACCAGCTTATCGCGAATGATACATTCGATTTGATCAAAAACCAAATTCGAAGCTTTAGACACATCTGCAAAGATCCTTGCGTTCCGTTCTTGCCAGATACAATACACTGTAGCTGCGAAACCCAGTTTACGAGAAAAGTTGACAAAACTTTTGCCATGCCAAGAGACAGTGGCCAATCGAATCCATTCATCCAAGCTTTTTGTCATTCTTGGAATGTCGCATCTGTCACAAACATTCCACCATAATGCTTTCGTAAAGGAGCATTCAAAGAACAAGTGGTTGTGATCTTCATTATTGCGGAGACAAAGTGAGCACCTATTGGGACCATGAATACCAAACCGATGAAGTCTATCCTGCGTTGAGAGTTTCCGTTGGATAGCCACCCAAAGAAGAAATGCATGTCTTGGGACAACATTCTTGAACCACACGATGTCATGCCAATCAACCATCTGATGATGAATTCTTAGTTGTTCCCAAGCTACTTTGACCGAGAAACTCTGATTTGGCGAATCCAACCAAACAATCTCATCCTTTTGCCCCTTAGGAGTAGATGTGGAAGGAATAGCTTCTATAATGGGGTGCCAGCCAATAGCTTCTTAGTCTTCTTGTTTTTTCCCCCTATCTGTGTCATGTATTCACTAAGGGAGAGGGAACAGAGGAGGATTGTAGATCAATGATGCGAAATACTAAGCCATGGTTTGGGGGTTCTAGAACGAGAAGTTGATAAGTGTAGAAGATTATTCTATGATCTTGAAGCTTCATGGGAAAAAGAGGTACAACGCCAAAAGGATGAAAGACGAAGGAGAGTCGCTGTGGTTATCATTCAAAAGTATGTACGCAAGTGGTTAGTACGGCGTGCTTATTTGAAATTCATGTCAGTCACTACTTCTATACAGTGTTGTTGGAGAAAGGCGTTAGCAATAAGGGGATTTCGAAGGCTTAAACAAGAGGCTACTGAAGTCACCATTAATGCTATTCAAGATTCGAGGGCGAATCTTCTTGAAGAGGGAGGGAATGATACGGTTCAGCCCTGTGATACGACCCAAGTAAGGTCAGATTCGGATTTTGGCGTAAAAAGCGCAACAGTCCAGGTTTACGGCAAAAGTCATAATTCTCAATCCGACCGTTGGATCGGGCTAATATTTTATGTGGACTCTCCAGACATATCTTACTACCTTGGGTTAACATTTTAGGTCAATCGGAGATCGGGAAGGCACCCCAATACTGGTCAACAGAGGCTGTACGGATTTTGTTATTTACTTGCATTTGACTTGTGGACTTCCTATTTGATTATGATTCTTTTCCTCCAAGGATGTGGGAGCTGGTTTTGGGAATTTCCTAGTTCCACAAGGATCTTTAATGAGTTGCAATATAATCTCCTAGTGTGGCAAGGATTCATTAATGTTTCAGAACCCTTTTCTTATAAGGATTCCTTATTCATCCTAGCTACACAAGGAAAGAAGGGCTGGTGGTATTTAATGACAGATTAGTTATTTTTATTATTTTCTTTCATGTTTGGGCTTAATTAAAACTTTGTTTTGAGCTAGGGTCCAAGGCTTGTTTGGATCAGGTTATGGGCTTTTCAGTTTAGGGTTCCGGGCCAGTTTTGAGTGGACCTCATATAAGTCCACATAAGAGGTCCATTAGGGTTAATTTTTCAAGAACTATTTAAACCCATGTAAGCCACAATTTCGGCAGCTTTGATGATTATTACTTCTGAATTTTTCAGTTTTAACGTGTGAGAGTGATTCTTGCATTCTTCAGTTCTTGAACGAACTGAATCTGACTTATCGAAGATTAACTGGCTTTGTGGCGTCATTCTACTCATTCCAATAGTGTTGGTGCCTTGGGGCAGGTTTCCATTGTGTCCCACTCCTATCAGACCTATTTCGGCTTTCCGGGATCAGATCTCAATCTTGATTGTGGGTTGCGTGACCACGTGATCACGTGATCACGAGGTTCGCATCAAATATTGTCGCTTATTCTCCGTCCAGAGATAAAAGTTGTCTGATACGGACCTACTAAGGACGGAAAAACAACTTTCATTCTCCCAGCTAGAATCTTCGCGATGCATTTGTATACTGGATTGCAGCAAGATATAGGACGAAAATCTGTCAACCTCGTAGGATTAGCAACTTTAGGGATAAGGGAAATGGATGTAGCATTCATTTGTTTAAGCATTCTACGAGTCTGAAAGAAGGAGCTAACAGCTTTGATTACATCTTCCCCCACTATATGCCACATTCTTTTGAAGAAACCTGCGTTGAAGCCATCCGGGCCAGGGGCTTTGTTGTTTTTCAAACTAAACATAGCATTCTTAATCTCCTCCCTTGTTACTTCTTGTGCTAGTTCATGCTGTTGAGTCGAAGACAGTTTACAGTTAATTGCCGATTGCATCACTTCCTCGTTCAAGACCCTAGGCATCTGATTCACTCCCAACACACGCTGGAAGTATGCAATTACTTCTGATTTGACTGCCTCGTGTCCTTCAACGACTTCCCCATCCTCCCTTGTAACGGAGAGAAGCTTATTTCTATTCTGTCTTCCATTTACTGATTTGTGGAAGTAGCTAGTATTCTGATCCCCCAAGCTAAGCCATTGCATCCTTGCCTTTTGTTTGAAAAAACTCTCTTCCGCCCTGACCGTAGAACCATAGTTACGAACAGCATCTCTTTCGCGCATGCGTAAAGTTGGATTCTCAAGCGCTGTATGCAGCTCCTGTTGAGCCTTATCCATTTGATCTTTTGCATCTTTCACTCTATCTGATATATTGGAGAAGTGAGTCTTATTGAAATGTTTAAGTTCCTGCTTTAGCTTCCTTAGTTTGCAACACAACTGATACATTGGACAACCCCCCAAATGCTGATCCCATACTTTCTTCACCAATGGCATGAACTCGTCATGATCCATCCACATATCAAAGAATCTGAATGGTTTCTTTATGTTCTGAACATTGTCAGTAACCTTTACCACCATGGGAGAATGATCTGAAATACCAGCAGGCAAGAATCTCGCTTCCGACAATGGGAAGTGCAGATTCCACTTCTCATTCACAAGCACTCTATCTAGCTTCCGCATAATCAGATTCTCAATACATTGGTTCGTCCATGTATAATGCATACCAGAATACCGAAGATCATCCACTTTCGCATCTCGAATACATGTTTCCAACCTGTCCATCTGACCATCCCACGTAGTAGACCCTCCTGACCTTTCTGACGGGTTGCGGATAAAAAACCAAATTCGAAGCTTTAGACACATCTACAAAGATCCTTGCGTTCCGTTCTTGCCAGATACAATACACTGTAGCTGCGAAACCCAGTTTACGAGAAAAGTTGACGAAACTTTTTCCATGCCAAGAGACAGTGGCCAATCGAATCCATTCATCCAAGCTTTTTGTCATTCTTGGAATGTCGCATCTGTCACAAACATTCCACCATAATGCTTTCGTAAAGGAGCATTCAAAGAACAAGTGGTTGTGATCTTCATTATTGCGGAGACAAAGTGAGCACCTATTGGGACCATGAATACCAAACCGATGAAGTCTATCCTGCGTTGAGAGTTTCCGTTGGATAGCCACCCAAAGAAGAAATGCATGTCTTGGGACAGCATTCTTGAACCACACGATGTCATGCCAATCAACCATCTGATGATGAATTCTTAGTTGTTCCCAAGCTACTTTGACCGAGAAACTCTGATTTGGCGAATCCACTCCTCTTGTCTTACCTCCACTCTCGACCAGATTTGGATGTTTTTGAGTTGTGGTCGAATGGTTTGATTTGTTTGGAGTGTTGGCCGAATATTTGCTTGTGTTTGGATGGGTGGCCGAATGGGTTGTAGTGGTTTGGGTTCTAGCCGAATCTGATGGTCTTCTCTCCCCTTGTTCCTCACCTTGATTTTCTCTCCCCATCGCCTCATGCTCACTTTTTAGCTTTATTTGATCGTCATACACCTGTTTGGGTGTAAGAGGTACAAGAATGATGGTTTTACCATCTTTTACAATGGTATACCTATTTTTAACCCCATCATGAATTGCCTTCCTATCATATTGCCATGGTCTCCCCAACAAGATGTGACTTGCTTGCATTGGTACCACGTCGCACAGAACTTCATCAACATATTTCCCAATCGAAAATGGAACCACACCTGTTTAGTCACTTTCACTTCACCACTATCATTCAGCCATTGCAATCTATATGGTTTAGCATGCTTAGCAGTACACAAATTCAGTTTACTAACAAGGGTGGCACTGCAAACATTAACACAACTTTCACTATCTATAATTAAACCACACACCTTTCTTTGTACGTAACAACACGTATGGAAGATGTTCTCCCTTTGTTCATTAGTATCATCTTCTTTGACCTGAACCTGAAGTGTTCGCCTTATAACCAAGGACTCCTCAACCGGTAATGCTAACTCATCCCCATCACTATCCTCCAATGGTGGCATGCCTTCACAATCAGAATTGCCACTTTCAGATTCCACATCACCATTATCTCTAATCATCATGATTCTCTTGTTTGGACACTCTGAAGCATAATGTCCATGTCCCTGACACCTGAAACATTTAACATCACGAGTACGTTTAGGTTGAGTTTCAGATTTACCTTTGGCATCAGTAGGGACATCAACTTTAGCCTTTGGTGGTTCAGTTCTAGAAGAACCAAAGGATCTTGGCCGGACAGTACCCTCTCTCTTTAGATTCGGCTTCCAAGATGATGACGAACTCGAATTAAACGCTGGCCGAGCATGCCCTTTCCTAAGTTGTCTCTCCACCTTCGTCGCCATATGAACCACATCCTCTAGCTCCACATAGTGCTGTAGCTCAACCACATTAGCAATATCCCGATTCAACCCATTAAGGAATCTAGCCATGGTGGCTTCTCTATCCTCAACAACATTAGCCCGAATCATTGCTATCTCCATCTCTTTGTGATATTCATCTACTGTCTTATAACCTTGATTCAGACCTTGGAGCTTCAGATATAAGTCTCTGTAATAGTGGTTTGGCACAAATCGTCTCCTCATTAAGACTTTCATCTCCCCCCAAGTCTGAACGGGTCGCTCGCCATTCCTCCTCCTACTGATCACAATCTGATCCCACCAAATTAATGCATACTCCGTAAACTCAATTATCACCAATTTCACCTTTTTTTGTTCAGAATAGCTATGGCAATCAAAAATCCAATCCACCTTTTTCTCCCACTCCAAATAAGCCTCAGGATCGTTTTTACCTTGAAAGCTAGGAATTTTCAGTTTAATGGTGTCCAAGTCCCCATCCATGTCTTCATAAGTGCCCATGCTACGAAAATTCACATTCCTCCTAGCCCTGTTCGGTCCAGACCTGATTCCATGGCCAGCTGATGCAAACTGATAGTCATCTTCACCTCCATCTGCGTTTTCATCAACAAACTCTTCAAAATCAGATCTGACATTCCGTGCGGCCATACGGACCGTATTTCCCCGGCGATCAGCCCCACTATTCTGTTGCTTAATCGAATTCACCTCATCTTTCAGATCCTTGTACGTCCTAGACAACAGCTCAAGTTGCTGGCCTATGGATCGCAATTGGAAAGCTACGTCAACGTTTTGTGTCGCTGATTCGTTGTTTTCAGACATTCTTTGAATCTGCAAAATTTGGTTAGTAGCACAAAATATATCCTCACACCTCTCGTGTATCACACAAAACAAAAATTAAGGCTTTTCACTCTATTAAGCTCTCTACGCCTTTTACCTCACAACTTGCTTTCTTTTGGTTCTTTAGGAACTGAAATCAACAAATCAAAGTCAGTAGCCTTCGCGGCGCACTCTAAATATAATATTCAGACTCAAGAATCAATAAATATACTGAAAACAAAGCAAAACAAAACTAGGATTACGATTTTGCGAGTAGCAATGCAAAGTCGTACGAATTGGGGACGAAACAAAGACATGAAATAAAACAGAAGCGAATGTTAAGAAAACAATTACTTGACTCCTAGATAATCCAAATATAGCAGAAACAAAAATATTTGGACAAAACTAAACAGCAAAGATCATGTTTTGAAACTTGAGGCAAATCTAACATATTACGCAATTTTACGTAACAGAATTGAAATCCAGACCAAACGATCTCGAAATAACCTCAAATTCAATATTTAGTATTAAAATACTATGAAAACACCAAAAATCAATTTATAGGTCGTTCTATAATGTCTAGATACCCAAACCCCTTGTATGATCAGTTTGCGGCAGAATTGAACCTCCAATTAAAACCTCCAGAAGCCGATATCAAAATAATCCCAAATTTAATATGTGGTGCAATCACATACCCAATACTCAGAATATGAAGTTTCAATAGATTCCAAGGTGTTTTACCTAGGGTTCACTAAGAGTAGTGTTTTGCGGCAGAATTGAAACTCGAATTAAAACCTCAAGAAAATAATATCAGAATAAGCCCAACTTTGATATATCATGCGATCCCACCCCCAATAGACTGAATATGAAGTTTAAATTGATTCCGAGGTGGTTTGCTTATGGTTCACCAAGATTTGTGTTTCTGCGGCAAAAATTGAATGATCCTTCAAATTTCAACTAATCACTCTTTTCTCTATTTCTTTCTGATTTTTTTTTCTTTTTAACAAACTGATATGATTAGAGACAGTAACAAGATGAAATATAAACTTTTTTTTTTTTGCTTAGATGACACAGACACGAAGAACAAGAAGATGGATGCAAACACTGAAAAACTTAAGGGACACTAAAAAAAATGAAAATAACAGAATGATATGACCTTGTTTCGGAGCCTAGCTCTGATACCAACTGATGCGAACCTCGTGATCACGCAACCCACAATCAAGATTGAGATCTGATCCCGGAAAGCCGAAATAGGTCTGATAGGAGTGCGACACAATGGAAACCTGCCCCAAGGCACCTACACTATTGGAATGAGTAGAATGACGCCACGAAGCCAGTTAATCTTCGATAAGTCAGATTCAGTTCGTTCAAGAACTGAAGAATGCAAGAATCACTCTCACACGTTAAAACTGAAAAAATTCAGAAGTAATTATCATCAAAGCTGCCGAAATTTTGGCCTACATGAGTTTAAATAGTTCTTGAAAAGTTAACCCTAATGGACCCTTTATGTGGACTTATATGAGGTCCACTCAAAACTGGCCCAAAACCCTAAAATGAAAAGCCCATAACTTAATCCAAACAAGCCTTGGATCCTAGCTTAAAACAAAGTATGAATTAAGCCCAAACAAGCCTTGGGCTGTAGCTAACAAAATAAAATAAAGCCCTTATCTCATGGCCCAAATAAGGTTGTAATTAAGCCCAAACAAGCCTTGGGCTGTAGCTAACAAAATAAAAATAAAGCCCCTAATATTAAATCCATGTTCTGTTTCTTTTAATACATAAGTCAGCTTACCAAAAAAAAAAAAATCCTTGTTCTGCCATGAGAAGAAGAGAATGAACTAAAAAACTACAGAACTGATTGAAGGCTTGTTTATAGCCTTCCATGCAACCCCTTAATCCTAGAAACAAAAGGAAAAGGTAACCACCATGTTGTTTCCAAGTTGTAGTAGGATTCCTTTGTTTCCTTTGCTGTCCTTACTTCATGGCCCAAATAAGATTGTATTAGACCCCTCTTGCACATGGATAAGATGTACTAGGGTCTCCTCTTGATACTCCTATGGACCTTCCAATTGTGACTTGGTGGAAACCTTCAAAACCAATGCATTCAATGCGTCTTTCAATGTCTTTGTCTTGGACCGAGTCATTGGTCCATTTGGAACATGTAATGGGTCCTTACTGGTGTTTTTGGGCTTGTCCGCATCAACTTGAAACGATCTAAAGATTGATGTCTTCTCCCAAGTGCATGAGTGTCGAAGTAATAAATAACACAACAAAACCGGGGTCGAACCACAGGGAGATTAACTATATAAATTATAAATAAAAACAACACAACAACAACAACAACAACAACAACAATATTAATAATAATACTAATAGTAGTAGTAGTAGTAGTAGTAGTAGTAGTAGTAGTAGTAGTAGTAGTAATGATATTAATAGTAGTAATAGTAATAATAAAGAGGACTTTGAGATGTAAGATTAATGTGATGATTAAACAGTAATAAAAATAAATGTCAAGGTTAGAGGATCCACTAATGGTACTTCAAACAAGTATAGTATAAACTCTTATTACTCAACTAGAAACCACACACAAAGGAATCAGATTACAAATTGTTAACATGATTACATTAATTATGTTATTCGAGTAATGCCAATACTTGTAAATATTATCAGGTATTCATGGTGATAATTTATATTAACAACAAATCAAGTTCCTTTTATAGCACAGGTGTAAGTTATACCATACGGTTAGGTTATGAAAGTGCCAAGCATTTGTTGTACCAAGGGTTGTTCAACACAAATCTAGATTAACCATTTAACAAGCAAGGTATTAAGAGTGAGCAAGATAATAAATATAAAACATGTTAGTATCAAGCATTAAAGTCCATGTTGAGTTTATACTATACTTATTCTTACACCATTAGTGTAACCTTTTCACCTTGACATAATAGATTTAGCTAAACATAATGAAAAAAACATAGATAGAACATAAACAAGATAAGAACATAATTATATAAGTAAAGGAAAGGAAATGAAAAGCATAAACAAGAGATTAATATACATAAAATAAAACTTAGACATTACAAAACACAAAGAAAAAGAGCAAGAGCATGATCTTGATCTGAACACCAAGATGTCTAAATGCATGATAAATGCCTCCTTTTATAGGCCAAAATTTGAAACTATTGATTTGATGAGTGGGTGGCCACATCTTGACTTGGTAACAATCCTTATCTTCTTGTTTGAACAAAACATCATTGCTGTTAGAATTCAAACCACCATTACTATGAAAGTTCTACAAAATTGTCTCAGCTTTCAAGAAAAAAAATTTTAGGTCATTTGGACTTTTAGAACTCAAGATATGGACTAAACATTGAACAATGTCTGGGCTGCAGGACAGATTAGGACTTCTCCGTTGTTGCTATAATTTGGACTTGAAAACGATCTTTTTAAATCTTGGACTCCACATGAAAGTTTTAGGCCTATGTCTTAGATTTCCATCCATATAAAACAGATCTAAATCCGAGATCTATAGCTCCAGATATGACCCAATTACCAAATAGTGTTTCAATTTGGACTGAACCAACATCACTTTTCTAAGCTTCACCCTCTCTTTGTCTTCTCAATTTCAGTAGTTGAACTCATCAATAAATCCTTTGATTTATGTGATAGACCTGCATTTAAGATGAACATTTACCATATATTAAGGTATCTTACAGCATCAAACTTGTTATTATAAAACATGTTTTAGTTAATGAGTAATTGATACTTCAAGTTCATAATAATGATATAAAACCTTGCATTATCTGCAACCCAAGTTCCTAAGCTCGTAGGGGTGTCTCAACACCTAATGCCCTAAGACCAACTGGTCTGGGAGTCATTAGCCTAAAGTTCGTTACATGGGTTAAAGATGCATTATGTTTTAAGTTGTATGTATATGTGTGTGTGTGTGTGTGTAAAATAATAATAATAATCCCAACCCAAGGAAGTTAACCTTAAACATTAGAACATAATATTGTTTTCTTCCAACAAAAGCCCCATCATCTATGTTTTCATACATTGAGCACATAAAAAGAAGGTTTATTAGTATCTTGTTTAAGAAATATGAAGCAGAAATATAAATTTAATGAGAGTTTGTTTATCTGGATATATTAATGGAAGTTGAATGATGATTGCCTTGCTTTGTGGAACTTGCAAATTGTTTTAATGCTTTGATTACTAGGGACTAGTAATAAGCTGGTTGGGGGGGTATAATTGGTACTTAAAAGTGCATTTTTATCAAGGTTTTATATCATCATTTTGCACTTGAAGTATCAATAACTCCTTAACTAAAGCATGTTTTATAATAACAAGTCTAATGTTATAAGATACCTTAATATATGGTAAATGTTCATCTTAAATGCAGGCTTATCACATAAATCAAAGGATTGATTGATGAGTTCAACTACTGAAATTGAGAAGACAAAGAGAGGGTGAAGCTTAGAAAAGTGATGTTGGTTTAGTCCAAATTGGAACACTGTGCAGTCATTGGATCATAACTGGAGAGAGACGCTAGAGAGAGGTTAGAGAGGAAAGATACAAAGGGGCGGTGCTCCGACAGCCATATCTCCGGCGACCACCGTTGGATCAAGCCAAGATTTGGTTATGTTGTGCACTGAACTATTATCTACATTCTGACCGGAGGGATCTTCTAAAGCTGCCACCATTTAAGAAATCTGGACAATTGAAATTTTCTGGAAACCCCCCTAGTGCTGTCAGAGTCGCCGGCCGATTTCGCCTTGTTATACCGTTGGATCCAGACAATTTTTTGGTATGTTGTGAACATCTATATTGCCTACATTCTTTCCAAAGGGATCGTCCATATTGGATTCCTCCTGCGGAAGCTAGCCATTTGAATATTTCTGGAAAAATCCTTCTCGGAACAGTCAGAGCCGCCGGCATATTTCTCCTTCTTCCACCGTTGGATCAAGCTTATTTTTGGATATGTGATGCATCTGGTTGTGATACACATTCTGAACGGTGGAGATTAGCAATTTAGCCTCCAGCAACGTTTTCTACATGTTCAACAGAAGGTCATCATTTTTTTTTTGGTAAGCTGACTTATGTTCAACAGAAGGTCATCATTCTCAGGTCAGTTTCGGTATAATTGAGCTCTACGGAGATCCAACCGTTAAACTGTGCTAATTTTTTGAATATGTTATACATAACATGTGTATCTACCTTCGAACCGTTGCGATTTTTGACCGAAACGGATTGTTGTTCCAATCAAAGTGCTGGTCGCTTATTAGTGCTTCTTGGATTGAGTTTTTGTCCTTAGAACGTTCTATCTAGTATTTGTATGCTGCCAAATTGTCTTTGTGTTCTGCTGTCGAATTTGTTCCAATGGTTAGCTCTGACATTGAATAACTTAATGGAGTTAAATCTAGACATACCTTACAATTAGAGCTCCAAGATATGCTAAATAGTCATGACATGAATACTGTGTTGGGTTCTAAAGTTGATGAGTTGAAGGTTGGGTCTAAGCAACAAGAACAGCTACACCTTAGCCCCAAATTGAATTTTTTAAATGCTTTGAAGGGCTCTGGTGTTGATGACAATAAGGGTAGGATGTACTTGATATGAATCCAGTCCGTAACTTGTATTTTGCTCCCCCCGCAATAACTGATGGTCGTGTGACAATAGGTCCTCCACTTGATGTGTTTGAGGATGGCTGTGAACTTTGGAAATCCACTCTAGTTGGTCATTTTATGGGTCAGAAATTACCCTATCCTGTTGTTAATTCTATTGCCAAAAGAATATGGGGGCTCCCACGGTCTATCCGAAGTTTTATCTTCTGATAATGGTTTCTTTCTCTTCACTTTTGATTCTGTCGATCGCGCCACTAATGTTCTGGAGAGAGCCCCATGGCACATGGCCAACAGACCTTTGGTGCTTAAATGTTGGCATCCGAACATTCAATTTTTGAAAGATAATCTGGATAGAGTTCCAGTATGGGGGCAGAGGGCAAAAGGAAACTTGGGGCTGTGAACTCTAAACCTGCAGATAATAAGCAGACTCAATTTCAATGGCAGGTAGTTGGTAAACGAAATAAGGGTGTTACGATTGGTGAGAATGATTGTTTGGCATCTAAAGAGCTTAATTGTAATGAGAATGGTTCTGTAGCATCTGCTTTACATATTGCTGATTGTCATACGAATGAAACTGCGACATCAGATGTGCCCAATGCTGGTTGTTATGAAGATGAAAATCCTACCTCTCCTCTTGTTTTGAAGAGTTTACGAGCAGACATGGTGCCGGAGGAAGGGGCTGCATGTACTTCTTTAGATCAAAGTTTAACCATCTGTAATACAATTGCTTATGCAACCATGAACCCTGTTAGTCAGAGGTGAATGTTGATATTGGAGCTATGGGAGGTGATACAGGTAAGGAAGACGATGATAAGGAGTCGACGTCACTGATCCCAACAAGTCCGCAAAGTCCGATTTCTTCTGACGGGGAAACTTTTATTAATCAGTTAGCTAGCAAGGCTAGAGACTCTCTAGAGAAAAAGAAAACGGGTTCTCCAGGCTTTTCAAAGAAGAGTAAGAAATCTGGCTCCTCGAGGGGGGGCAAGTCAAGGTAATCAGTGTGTTGCTGTTTGGTACTCCTCTCTAATTCCCTATGATTATTGGATGTTGGAATGTTAGAGGTTTGAATGATCCCATAAAGCATTCAGAACTGCGTCAGCTCATCCATCAAGAGAGGATGGTTTTTTTTGGTTTGGTTGAAACTCGGTTAGAGACAGGAATAAAGATAATGTTTCGCAACTTCTTCTGCGTAATTGGTCATTCTTGTATAATTATGATTTCTCTTGTCGTGGTCGTATTTGGGTTTGTTGGAATGCTGATTTGGTGAAGGTGGATGTTCTGGGAATGTCAGACCAGGCTATCCATGTTTCTGTCATGATATTAGCTACCAATATCTGTTTTAATGCTTCAATCATTTACGGAGACAATAATGCATCCTTACGTGAGGCTTTATGGTCTGATATTGTGAGTCGTAGTGATGGATGGGAGTCAACCCCATGGATTCTTATGGGCGACTTTAATGCTATCCGCAACCAGTAGAGAGGTTAGGAGGGTCTTCTACGTGGGCTGGTCATATGGACAGATTGGAAACATGTATACGTGAAGCGAAAGTGGATGATCTTCGGTATTCAGGTATGCATTATACTTGGACGAACCAATGTCCTGAGAATATGATTATGCGGAAACTAGATAGAGTGCTTGTGAATGAGAAGTGGAATATGCACTTCCCATTGTCGGAAGCGAGATTCTTGCCTGCTGGTATGTCGGATCATTCTCCCATGGTGGTAAAAGTCACTGGCAATGTTCAGAACATAAAGAAACCATTCAGATTCTTCGATATGTGGATGGATCATGACGAGTTCATGCCCTTGGTGAAGAAAGTATGGGATCAGCATTCGGGAGGTTGTCCAATGTATCAACTGTGTTGCAAACTAAGGAAGCTAAAGCAGGAACTTAAACATTTCAATAAGACTCACTTCTCCAATATTTCCGATAGAGTCAAAGATGCAAAAGATCACATGGATAAGGCTCAACAAGCTCTGCATACAGCGCCTGAGAATCCAACATTGCGTATGCAAGAAAGAGATGCTGTGCGTAACTATGCTTCTACTGTCAGGGCGGAAGAGAGTTTTTTCAAACAAAAGGCAAGGATACAATGGCTTAGCTTGGGGGATCAGAATACTAGCTACTTTCACAAATCAGTAAATGGTAGACATAATAGAAATAAGCTTCTCTCGGTTACAAGGGAGGATGGAGAAGTCGCTGAAGGACACGAGGCAGTCAAATCAGAAGTAATTGCATACTTCCAGCGTGTATTGGGAGTGAAACAGATGCCTAGGGTCCTGAACGAGGAAGTGATGCAATCGGCAATTAATTACAAACTGTCTTCAACTCAACAACATGTACTAGCACAAGATGTAACAAGAGAGGAGATTAAACATGCTATGTTTAGTTTGAAAAACAACAAAGTTCCTGGTCCGGATGGCTTCAACGCAGGTTTCTTCAAAAGAATGTGGCACATAGTGGGGGAAGATGTAATCAACGTTGTTAGCTCCTTCTTTCAGACTTGTAGAATGCTTAAAGAAATGAATGCTACATCCATTTCCCTTATCCTTAAAGTTGCTAATCCTACGAGGTTGACAGATTTTCGTCCTATATCTTGCTGCAATACAATATACAAATGCATCGCGAAGATTCTAGCTGGGAGAATGAAAGTTGTTTTACCATCCTTAGTAGGTCCATATCAAACAGCTTTTATCTCTGGACGGAGAATCAACGACAATATTCTTTTGTCTCAGGAACTAATGAAAGGCTATCATAAAACTACGGGTCCTGCTCGTTGTGTTATGAAAGTAGACCTGATGAAGGCTTATGACTCGGTTCGGTGGGATTTCGTTGATGCTACGTTAACAAAAATGGGATTCCCTAGAACAGTCATTGATTGGATCATGGTTTGTGTTACATCATGTCAATTCTCAATCAACGTCAACGGTGAACTTGCAGGTTACTTCCAAGAGGGGAGAGGGCTGAGACAAGGTGATCCATTATCTCCATATTTGTTTGTCCTATGCATGGAAATCCTGTCAGGGCTGTTCTGCAATATGAGTGCCAACCAAAACTTCAAGTTCCACTGGAGATGCAAGAAGGACAGAATTTCTCATCTTTGCTTTGCCGACGACTTGATGATATTCAGCAAAGGGGATGTACATTCATTCGTATGATCAAAAATGTACTCACAGAGTTTCAAGTTCTATCAGGTCTATATCCAAATCCAAACAAAAGTGACATCTTCTTGAGCGGTGTTAGGTGCTGAGAGGGAACAAATTATCAGTATTCTTGGGTTTAGAGAGGGGGAGCTTCCTATGAAATATTTGGGAGTGCCTCTTATCTCGTCCAGACTAAAGGTTGTTAATTGTAAGGGCCTCGTGGATCGAATTACCGCTAAAGTGACATTGGACCTGCAGAACACTCTCTTTCGCAGGGCGAGTACAACTGATTAACTCATCTTATTTTCCATCCAGGTCTATTGGGCATCTCTATTCCTAGTAGTGAAAAATGTTGAGCAAATTATGAGATCCTTTCTTTGGTCAGGTTCAGATATGAGCACTACTAGGGCTAAAGTGGCTTGGGATCAGGTATGTCTTCCAAAAAGGAGGGGGGGCTAGGCATAAAAAGGATAGCAGAATGGAACAAGATTGCCTTGTTGAAACATATTTGGAACTTGTGCAATGACTCAGATGGCTCAATCTGGTCTACTTGGATCAGATCCAATCTCTTGCGAGGTAGGAATTTCTGGACAATCAAGGCGCCAGGAAGCTGCTCTTGGGCTTGGGGAAAGATTCTAAAGCTCAGATCCTTAGCATGGCCGAAGATGAAGCACATCATCGGAGATGGAATGACAACCTCTCTATGGTTTGACAATTGGCATCCTCACAGCCCGCTCGCTGATACTTACGGTGAACGATTCATCTATGATTCAGGTATGGAACACAACGCGAGAGTGAACGTGCTGATTAATAACTTAGAATGGAGAATTCCTATCACTCATGCTATTGGCTGGCACCCCATTATAGAAGCTATTCCTTCCACATCTACTCCTAAGGGGCAAAAGGATGAGATTGTTTGGTTGGATTCGCCAAATCAGAGTTTCTCGGTCAAAGTAGCTTGGGAACAACTAAGAATTCATCATCAAATGGTTGATTGGCATGACATCGTGTGGTTCAAGAATGTTGTCCCAAGACATGCATTTCTTCTTTGGGTGGCTATCCAACGGAAACTCTCAACGCAGGATAGACTTCATCGGTTTGGTATTCATGGTCCCAATAGGTGCTCACTCTGTCTCGCAATAATGAAGATCACAACCACTTGTTCTTTGAATGCTCCTTTACGAAAGCATTATGGTGGAATGTTTGTGACAGATGCGACATTCCAAGAATGACAAAAAGCTTGGATGAATGGATTCGATTGGCCACTGTCTCTTGGCATGGCAAAAGTTTCGTCAACGTTCTCTCGTAAACTGGGTTTCGCAGCTACAGTGTATTGTATCTGGCAAGAACGGAACGCAAGGATCTTTGCAGATGTGTCTAAAGCTTCGAATTTGGTTTTTGATCAAATCGAATGTATCATTCGCGATAAGCTTGTTTTGATGAGGAATGTTCAACAAACAGATGACAACATAAGGATCCAAAGACTTTGGAGGGTCAATAACATGGACTCTTAATTTGATGTTTAGCTGGTTGTTTTTGTACCCCTAGCATATCTAGTTGGTCTAAGTTTTTGTTTTGTTATGTGGCTAGCCTGTAGCCATTTGTTGGTTTTCGTTTCTGTCCACATTGTAAATCTTGGGTATGCCCATTATATTCTTTGTATCATTTTCTTTTAATACATAAGTTAGCTTACCAAAAAAAAGGAT